>WITN01000447.1:0-70977 GCA_015025155.1 Lactarius quietus
ACTAAGTGCGGGATATTAAGTTGCCGAACCGAGGAAGGACCACCCAGGAGTAATGGGGTATTGAAGGTGGTCGCGACAGACGAGCACAGGCCCTTTGCACCGATATCAGTGGCATGACCTTAAGTACAGCGAGACATAACATACCATGATGCTGAATGCAAAGCTGATCTGAAGGGACGACGCACAGATAAGAAACAAGGACAAAAGGGAGTGGGGGTGCACATACCGTCGCCAGGTTGCTGAACTCACGCTTGAAAGATGGGACATATCCCATAGCCTCAAGTTTCTTGTCATCTTCGTCCTTGTATTCAGTCGTGCCATGCTCATTATCAGGCATGTTGAAGGTGCAAGGGAAGGCCCGAGGAGAGCGACAGTAGGACTCGGGAGATAGTGGGGATTTCGTCGATGAAAAATGAAGATCCCATGGCCAATTTAAGAAAAAAAACCGTTACCGAGATAAGAAGAAGCGTGCTTGTGGACAGGGAGAGATAGTTTAGCAGGTGGATGCGGCCATACGTGTTTGGTCCCTCGAGCTTCGATGCCAAAGTTGTACACTAGCTCCGTGTCCCCGGTTCCGAGTACCAGCCTGAGGCAAGAGCGACCCTGAACAAGCATCCATGTCAAACCGAGAGGAAACCAATAATGGAGCTGGCGGAAACGGCTGTGATTATGATACAGGGCCTACTTTCGTCCGAAGTAATTTTGTTTTCAGGTCCTCTCTTTACTCCAAAAGGCAACCCATCCAGACCCTTTGCCGATAATCGATAATCAAGCGTCTGCGTAAACCCATCCCGGTCCCGGCCCGCTTGTTATTAAACTCACTCTCCTTTGATTTAAAAAAAAAAAAAAAGAAACTATTCCCAGTACAAATAAAATAATCAAATTCGTTAAAAAATACCAAGATATAAATAAAATTGCATAAATAATGCAAGTCCGTTAATTGCATTTGGCAGACGAAATAGTTCTTATTTGATGGCGCCACATAGTGTAGCCATAATGCTGAGTTTGACATAAACCTTTTTTTGGCAGGCATTCGCACGGCTGGGACCGAAGCGACCTTCAGTGTTATACAGGTCAACGGCGACGACTAAAATCCATATCCGACACTGCACATCTACTACAGCACAGACGCCGGAACTTCGGGGAAGATCTGACACCGATACTTACCTCGGCCTGAGCTGGTTAAACTACGCGCTTTATACCCCAATATAACTCATAGTCGCATCATATCGCTGTCTCGAGAACTACGTTCCGCGAGACCACTACATGTGGATAACCTGGGCAACCTATTCAAGTTCTCGCACGACTCGGAACGCGGCGTCAGCGCCACGGTGACTGCTCCATCAGCTAGGGGCTGCTTCCCACGTCCTCGAATTCCCCGCATCCTGTACGTGTTATACACACAATTTGTGTTTGTTAGAAGTCCAAAACCACCAGTCTTTCTAAAACAGGGTGGTATTATTCTATAAACGTCACTGACGTGTGAAGATTGATTGCTTGAGCTTGAGTGAGCGATGGAAGATGTCTCCGGATGCACACATCGGTTTTTTCATTCTGTTTCATATATAAACTTTCGTCGTCGTACTGGCGTCAGTGTTCTCTTTGGAACCCATGGTACAATGTCTCCAAAAAGATCCCAAGGTACTCTTCAGCATGACTCGGAGGAAGAAACACCTCTTCTGCGTGATAGAAATGCACCACGAACGGAAACGCCTCTTCCTATTACCCAAGTTATCGTCTTGGTCTTGCTACAGCTCTGTGAGCCCATCGCGTCTCAGTCGATCGGACCCTACATAAACCAGGTATGTTCGTCAATTCTCACTACACAGGTTATCGGTAACGTCCTCTCAGCTTGTCAGGGAGCTCCCGGTCGTTGGTGGCGATGAGAGAAAGGTTGGATACTACGCAGGGTCAATAGTACGCCTCGCCTTTTCATTATTCTTCTGTAGCGCGCCGATGGTATTCACAGATGGCTTTGTATTTTGCTGCCGAAACTATTACTGTGCTCCAATGGAGCCGTCTCTCTGACAAAGTAGGCCGCAAGCCTGTACTTCTATGCGGCCTTCTAGGTACCATTGTCTCAAGCATCCTTTTTGGCCTTTCCCGCTCTTTCCCGGCGCTTGTCTTCAGGTCTGTTCGGCTTGGATCCGGGGAATACTTCACTCTAATTGGGTGATGCTAGCCGTTGCTTACATGGCATATTTGGTGGGAATGCTGGTGTCATGAAAAGTATGATGGCGGAAATCACTGATGAAACGAACATGGCACGTGGCTTTGCATTAATATCAGTGGGTTGGGCTGTTGGCGGCTCCATAGGGTCCGGTATATATCTTTGCTTTGTCCTTTGGTCTAATATCCGAATCGCTAGGCCCTTCATTGGTGGCATCCTATCGCGGCCACAAGATCGTTGGCCAATTGTCTTCTCGCATCCTTTCTGGGGCGAATACCCATACTTCTTGCCATGTCTCGCCACCGCCGCATACGCACTCCTATCCTTTTCTCTGGCTGCGATTTTGTTGCAGGAGGTCAGTTCTCCGCTCCCCGAGGACTCTCATGTTTACATGTTCGCCTAGACTGTGAATAATAACCCCTTCATAAAGCCTAACACGGAGGTTCATTCGGACCTTCCCCGAGTCGGAGATGGAGAAGTATTGGACGGATCTGTGAAGGACACGGAGAAGCCACTTCCATTGCGCGCACTCCTTACAAGACCAGTCATAGTATCAGTTGCAAATTACGCCATGATTGGGCTGATAGACATGGGAGCTATAGCTCTTATCCCACTCGTCTGGTCGACGTCGATCGAGCTTGGAGGGCTCAGCATGAGCCCGGCATCTATTGGTTTGTGGATGACAGGATGTGGACTTATGAACTGCATCTTTCAATTCGTCGCCTTCCCGCGCTTGATTGGCCGTTTTGGCCCCCGGACCATCTTTATCACCAGCATCCTCTGTTTTTTCCCAGTCTACATCATGTTCCCCTTCGAGAATCTGTCGTCACGTCATTCCAGTCGCAGCACGAACCTGGCAACAGTGTTTCTCATCGTGCTGCAGCTCTCGGCATTATCTTTATCTGACATGGGATTCGGTAAGTTTTCCAGAACCTTAAGTTATATCTGTCGCTGAAGTTGCGCAATTCGATAAGGCACGATATGTATGTACATATCTTCTGCTGCCCCCAACAAGCGGTCTCTCGGCGCTACGAATGGACTCGCGCAGATGATGGTCTCGATTCAGCGCACGGTCGGACCAGCTGTTGCCACGTCGCTATTTGCGTTCTCACTGGAAAACAATATTTTAGGCGGAAATTTTGTGTATGTCGTGCCACTTGCCACTGTGTGCGCTGGGCTGGGGGTTGCGGTGCAGCTTCCGAGAACCACGTGGAAACTTAGTGAACAGTAAACTTATGCAGCATTCAATATAGATCTTAGACAAATTCATATAGTACAGACGACAAACATATAGTTCTATCTCATTTTCCGATGACACACATGCAGGCTACACAACGCGGCGACCTGTCTATGTAATCAGGATCAAGAGACGGGGGAAAGGGAACCGGAAATCTGCAGGGAGTAAGGCGAGAAACGAGCGACGAATCCCTAGTCGCGGGCCAATGTCGCCCGAAACCGACCCGAAACACAGGTTCAGAACCCCCCCCCCCTCCATTTAACTCATATACATGACCATAGATAACCAGTTTTGGTCTACGTTACATGCCCCCGAGATATAAAGTGAAGATTTAAAAAAATGTACAGTACAGGCGCCTGCGTCGCCTACCTGAAAACGGTCAGCTGGAGACCTCGTGAGATACTGTGATTCCTTCGTTTTTGTCTTCGACAAAGCCTTTCTCGCCTTTCTCGCCTTCTCCTTCGACAACAGCAGCAGACTTGGCGACTTTCCCAGCGTTTGTATGGGGTCCATGGTAGTGTCGGCGACCACTGCGAAAGGCAAAGTCAGCATTATGCGCGCATACGTCGAGCATGACATACTCTACGAAGTACCAAATCCTGACAAGAAGCAAGATGGCTGAGAAAAAACGCAAGAGAGGGGAGCGCGTGTGGTGATTACTTACAAGGCTAGGAGCGCGATGCTGCCTGTAATCACCGCTGCGTAGTTCATCGTGTCCTTCGTCACGGGGAGCGTCGTCGGCAAGGAGAAGATCACAGATACGAATAGCGTCCACACGATACAGTTGAGGTTCACCACCCATCCAAGAAGGCCATCTCCCATGTAGAACGGCCCGGGCTTGAACTGCACTTCGGGGTGGCGCTGATAGATGCGTCGGAGCGCTATCGGAATTATGTACGAGATGTCGAGGGCCATGGCTGTGAGTGAGAAGATCGCATTGACTGCAACTGGGGAGGCGAAGCCCAACAGGCCAGGGAGGATGCAGAAGATCGTAGCACCACAAATGGCGCGCAGGGGCGTCTGTGTCCGCTTGGAAACATAACCGAAGTAACCATTGTCCGGAAAACCTGCATGTGGCACGTGAGTGTTCGTCTCATAGGTCCGGTGAGGGGAGAGCCGTACCGCGGTCCCGGCTGAAGGCGAAAACCATCCGGGAGCATGCTTGAAGAGCAGCTTGGCAGACGGTGAAGGCTGTGAGACAAACGAATGTCTATAGACAATTCAGTTACGCCCGAATGAATGCTCGCCACACATACCCAAAGGAATAGTGACCCAGCCTTTCCCATCCGCAACGTCATGATCTAGAGGAGATCGATAGGACATGGACCTGAGAAAGGAACCCGTTCGTACCTGAAGGAAAGCAGACCCAGAAGGGCCAGGAAGGTCCGCCCTGAATGTGACGTCATCGGACGTAGAGAAAGAGGTAACCCAGCAACGCACAATGGACCGGAGCATAGCACCAGCGCGATGTTGAAAAGCCAACCAAGGAGACCGGTTCCTATAACTACAACACAGGCTTAAGAACTAAGTAAACATCCCCTTCACGTATTACTCACCAGCGATAACTATGGCGGCCGGTGCTTGAAACCGAGAATTAGACGACGGTGGCGCATTTCAGTCGATCCATGCCCACCTGCATATGAAGCACGCTTGACTTCCTCGCTAGAGACACGTAAGCTTATGTAAGCCAAGGGAACGTAACCTTCACGCCAAGGCTTCACGCACGAAATATGGGCCGTTGCATCGTAGTCCTGTTCAAACCCTTTGAGAGCTAGGACCTCGAGACGTTTCACTGAGAACATACCGTCATCTGCGGAACAATCTCGTCAGTTTGAGTACACTAGCAGAGGAGATATTCTCTAACCGTCCATTGAACGCTAAGAAGTCCAAATAAGAACGCCAATCCACTGTTCCACCCGTTTGTCTGATTGATGATACCTTCAGAACCGAACACGTAGCCCGCAGAGTGCATGTTGCTGCGCCCTGTCGTCGCTAGCAAGACGATGATAATAACTATATGGTGGTTATTGATACGAAGGACACGGCCAGATGGAGCTGCTATCACGCACGGGCGGAAGTGCCAAGGTTGACAAATACAAATCCCTTCGTGAAAGTCGCGAGATGACGCGTCGCAAGAGAGTTCTACGCGATGCAAGCACAGGCGGTGCGCAATTAGACATGCCAGAGGCTGTTTATTCAATCCGATGACCTGAACTGAACGTACCAGGATGCCATTAGTGACCAATAGCACAGCATGGAGGCCGACGATCTTTCCAGAAGTAATCTCGTAGTTTCCGTCCTTGGCTACGACGACGGCAGCCCAGATCATATTCGAAAGTCCGTATTCAGCTGAGGAAATCCCAGCCACTTGTCCGAGAATGTTGAGCCAGCCAACAAGCCAGCCAACCTCCACTGGAATGAATACAAGCACAGTTCAAGCAAAGAAAGCACTTACAATGGGCCTGTGTCTCACTGGGACGAGCTTGGCAGACGCAGTATATCTATCACGTGACCAGTTGAGCGCAGGTTATATGAGGCGCAAGTGATCAATATATTACGCACAAACCGCCTGCGGCAGGGAACGCGCTGACAATTTCCGCAATTGACGCCCCTGTATTGCGGCGTTTAGATAAGGTAAAAAGGCCGATTAATTACTGTAACTTGCCTACAGCAAAGTCCTTATTTATTGGCGGTTTCAACAATTTACGTTCGTTGCGATGTTCGAATTGGCATCTCGGCCACGCATGCCAGGTTTTTTTCCCATAGAAAATAATTGTGAAAGAATTAAAATAGCTCAGGGCATGGCAGATTACGGAGGGATAACCAATTTATAACGTATATTTGGCGATATAACTCTCAACGTGAGAAATTCTATTTGTACCTCACTACGAACTCAGCCCTTAGTCCGCTCGATAAACAGATGTAAACACCTGCCAATAATAGTGGACTTTGCTGTAACGTGAAACACATACAGTAGTCGTTCCAAGGATCCAGCACCACGTTACCTATTGAGAACATTCTATTGGAATCATAGACGTTATGTGTGGGATATTATGTTGCCGAACCGAGGAAGGACCACCCAGGAGTAATGGGGTATTGAAGGTGGTCACGACAGACGAGCACAGGCCCTTTCGAACGAGATCAGTACCGTAACCTTGAGGACGACGCGAGACATAGTAAATACCAGGATGCTGAAGGCAAAGCTGATCTGAAGGGACGACGCCCATGATAAGAAATAAGGAGAAAAAGGGAGTGGGGTGCACATACCGTCGCCAGGTTGCTGAACTCACGCTTGAAAGATGGGACATATCCCATAGCCTCAAGTTTCTTGTCATCTTCGTCCTTGTATTCAGTCGTGCCAGGATCATCATCAGGCATGTTGAAGGTGCGAGGGAAGGCCCGAGGAGAGCGACAATAAGAAGCAGGAGACAGTAGGGATTTCGTCCATGATAATTGAAGTAAACGTATTTAGCAGGCATCTTGCGGTGGTAATACGTGTTTGGTCCCCCACTTCTTTGGTCCCTCGAGCTTCGATAACAAAGTCAAGGCCAAAGTTGAACGTTGAACACTAGCGCCATAGCCCCAGGTCCGAATGCTAGGCAAGAGCGACCTTGAACGCCGCCACATGTCAAGCCGAGAGAAAACCAAATAATCGAGAGGGCCGAATCGGCTATGATATTACAGGACTGACTTCGGTCCAAAGTAGTTTGTTTTTCAGATACTCCATTTGGCAATACTTCCACATCAAATCTTTGTATGACAATCCTTTGCCGATAATCAACGCCCGCCTAGCTCAATCGGATAGAGCGTCAGACTCTTATGCGGGTGTTGATCCAATGGTGATCTGAAGGCTGCGAGTTCGACCCTCGCGGTGGGCTACTGGTTTTTTTTTTTGGCGCTCTTCAGACTGGACTGCCGTTTTCGTCTGCACCGGGACCATTGATGACTCACGTTCAATTGCCCATACGAGTCATCAATGTGAGACTTTTCCCAAGCACCTCTCTATGTAGCGGTGTTCTCCTTGGGCAACACCCAGTCCGGCGCTCTCTTGCTCTCGAACCGATTTGGATTCTGGATTCGAGCTCTTCCCCTTCTGTGTTGAACCCTTCGCAAAATATTTTACTTGCCATACATTTGGGGGCTTGAATATGCTTGCTGACTGTGATGGTAACTATCCTTCTCTGTTACAGCGACACCACCATGATCTTGACCATGATACACAAATGGTTCGTTTTCTTCTTTTCTCGTTAACTCGACATATGTGGCGTCTTGCTTATACGTTTGCGATTAGTCGTGAAAGGCACTGTCTGACTAAAACCGAGGATAGCGGTACTAGGACTGACTAAACCCTAGTACACTGACTAGTAGTAGTGGCTTAACCGGCCACTATATGACTTGGACAGCAAGAGGGGGAAGGTTCCCCAGCAAGTTCCCCGGACTTGTCTTGCCATTTACTGGTAATAGGAGTCATCCTCCACATTCTCGAGTGCTCCCTTCTCCTCTTCCATTCTCCTTTCCTACCCTGTCTTGGCCTTCGAGCCTTTCACTCTGAGCTCTGAGGTAGTATATCAGAGTGCCGCACTGCCGCTCCCACCTAAGCCTAACTTACGTTAGGCGAATCCCTTATACAACTCAAGTCAAGCAAAAGGTCCTGGCTTCAGTATAGTCAAGGCTCTCGAAATTTCTACAGTTCGACGTGTCACGAGAGGCAAGCTTGCATCCCCAGGCTACAAGAGCCAAACAACTGCCAAATCCCATTTTCTACCATTCAAATAGCCAACCGACAACCCCTGGCGACAAGTGTTGACGGAATACCTCTGTATCTCCCCGAATATCCACTACTCACCATCTCCGACTCTCCTTCCTGGAGCACACGCCACTTCCGGTTTAGCCGGAAAGCAGGTGAACACCATCCTGTGTTCCATTAAATCTCCACTACTCATCCCCACTGCCATAAACCCGCGTTCGGTGCGAGGAACATACCTTCAGGATCACTACGCTCACCCGCTTAATCCCTCTCAGCACCCTTCCTCCAAAATACTTTCACACTCTGCATCGTCCTCGTCTGCTTGACTCGTCAGCCCCGAGTAAACACCCACCTCCCCCTATACCCCACGCACAGCTCAATTCTTCGAAAGTGGGCTGACAAGCCCCGCAATTCCTCGTCCTCCGCCATTCAATTACCGCAGCAGCAGCCACCGTCCACCACCACCTACCACCTCAATGGCTTGCAGGGAGCCGTGTGGAAAACCTAAAATATTCGATGGAACCTACACAGAAAGCCGGGTTTTCTTAATATCAATGCGGCTGTATTTACTACGAAGCAATGTTCGTGACCTATCCCAGAGAGTCATCATCACCCTCAATAACATTCGTGGAGAACGTGTAGATCGTTGGGTTGACAGCAAGATGCGCTGGTTGGGCACAGTATCGAATGATTCAGATCTCCTTCATGGACAAGACATATGGAGCGCATTCAGGGAGGATTTCATGAAGGAATTCGTTTATCCCGTGGAGCGCGCAAAAGCTCGCAAGGAAATTGAAAAAATCAAAATGGAACGAATCGAACTGGACACATACATCCATGCATTCGGCGCACTTGCGCACCAGGCACAATACGACCTGAACGCGTTCTACACCATTCATCTGTTCCTTCAGGGACTCCCTCCCGACCTCGTGCGGTGTTGCTTTGATCGCGACAAGCTGTCAACTTTCGAGGATTGGGTCGGTGCCGCTCGCAAATATCGCTTGAAGTACCGTCTTATTCTTAACCTCTTGATCGCACCGCCACTCTCCAATGAAGAAGAACTTGCTGTGATGCAAGCTCAAGGGATGGCAGCGGGAATGGCAGCGGGAGGCCCAAGCATGCGGCAGAGAGCGCTCACCGAGGAAGACAAAACCCGATACAAACGCGAAGGGAGGTGTTTTCGCTGCGGCCAACGCGGGCATATTTCGAAGATGTGCCGACAAAAAGGGGAGACGACGTCACGTCCAAGAGCAAACGACAGAAGAGAGTCACAGAGGTCTTACACAAGCGCCGAAATCACTTGGCTTCGACTTCGCGCATTGTCCGTCGACCAAAGGAGAGTCTGCATCGAACGCATTCAAGATGACCCAAGCGAGTTTTGGAACCGTGACTCGACCTCAAACTCAACCGAGCCGATGAGGACTGGGGTAATCGTACTCGGCGATAGGCGATGAAGCTATAAAGGCCACGGTTCTAAAGGCAGTAAAATCAGTTGTGTTGTTTTTCTGGGTCTGTTTTCAACTTTTCACTTGTTGATGCCTGCATCTCCATGCTTTACCCTCTTCATGGTCTTATTTACATGGTGTTCAAAATCCCATCGATGATGATTGTGGAGCCACACCTACTCGAATGTACGATAACATCTCCGAGTGAAGAGCGAATTTTGTATTTTGAACTCTGTTTTGAGCAGGATATGAGAGAACCGTAGGCTCGACTTCCTGTGAATTTCAAGTCGCCCGGTTTTTATTAGAGTTGATTTTGAAGCTCTGCACCTCACAGAAGCGTCAGGTATAAATGTGCAGACGTTGCACAACGAATGAGCGACTCTGATAGCCATCAGTGGAGCACTGATCGAGAGTAGAGTATCCAACCGCAGGCCTACACGGGTGATTAGAGTCTCCTTTCGGACTGATCCACTTGTTAAACTTGCAGCTGGTTGGGCGGACTGGCACACAGCATAAGATGCTAGTATTGAGGGAATGAGTAAACTACTTGCCTGGCACACAGCGTAAGATGCTGGGGTGCCAGAGCGTACAGGAGCGTGCTTAAATACACAGAAGAGAATATGTAAATACATGTGAAAAGAGTGGGATGAGACCCGCACTCTGTTAGATACGAATAACAAACGAACGAATGTAGGATTGTCCGTGATCACTAAAGATTGTAACTACGTGTCTGAAACACTGATGATCGTGTTGCGTCGTGCGCTCACTCGCACATGCGATAAGGTCGATACTGCGACCTTGTGGCGTCACGAGCCCGATCACTATTCCAACACCACTACCACACAGCCTCCCTCCATGGAGAAGGTCAAGCTGTCGCGGTCAATTTGAAGGCCAATCGACTCCGAGTCGGGAGTTGCTGATAACAGAAGATGTCAAGCATGTACTAGTGCTGTGACAGTCAGACTCAGATAGCTTAGACAGTACATGCCCGTTGAAGTATGTCAATTCGAATCAGAGTCATCTAGTCGATGTCAAGTAGAGAGGATCTTGGGGGGATGTTCCAGTTGTCTCAGAAGTCCAAATTCAAAACGCCTAGTACAATCGCCTTCCAAACGTGTGTCAGATGTCTTGGCACTTATATAAGCAAACCTTTCTCTCACCTCGAAACGTCGCCGCGCGCTGTCAGGTTAATTTGACTCTGTATTAACACTGTCTGGTTCTCTGTTTCGAAGGCCCGACAATGATCTTATCGAACTTCTGGTTTCAGCTTGCGAACGACCGAAACCGAAGCGGCCGGATCGGCATACACGAATAGACGCCGGATGCTACAGCTCCACCTAGGATTCCAATTGAAGGCATACCGAAGCTTTAGATGCATAATCATCCTCATCGGTTCAGGATGGATCCGACGTACTTCATACATACTCCCCGACACCGGAGTCGTTGCCTGTCCCCTTCAGCCCTACCCATCGCACACGACTAGTAGATGCTCACTCCTTTCCTTAGTACAACTAACGCCCCACCAGCGCGGCGACACACCCCTGTCCCTTTCCACATGTCCTCGCACCGCTGTACCAACAACGGCCGCCTCGAGTCTAATCTCTACATTCGGGAGGAAAACCGTGCGTCATCACGTATTCGCCGTATCTCGGCCCTAACGTATTCCGACGTGTTCCACACAGACTGTCGCTGGCGCCTCCCGCTATGGCTCCTCCTCTTCAGCGGAATGGTATCCGCCCTCACGCTTTCCTACCTCCTGACCGGCACAGTCTATCCAAATTCGTGGACGCGCTTCAGCTCCGAATCCCTCGGCATGCTCACGGCTGCCGAGGGTTTCTACAATCCTGGACAGAAGGACAATGCGGTTTCCGGTATGCTGGAACCTGTCAGCCACGCGGAGCCGGACCACGTCTTTGCGCGAATATCGAAGAGTGGAGACATCACCATGGTCCCGACGTGCATCCGGCGCCCATCCCCTTGCGGGCCGGCAGCATTAGTCGACAACACCGTATGTAGCCCAATGCGCCGGGTAACCATTAGCTAATGCCAGCACTGGTGTAGTTTTCCCTACTCGTCCAGGTCCGCATGCCTCGGGACACGCCACATGGCGCGCGATGTGCGGTCACGTCTGGCATCACGCTCGCGCGATGGCTCGAGGTTGCGGGCAAGGCCGCGCGGGTGCAGATGTGGTCGCTAGTGCAAACGACCCCGGACGCGAGTGCATGGGACACAATGTGGGATTGGGGCTCTCTGCCCCAGCGTGAGGTGCGCCTCTCCAGCTTCGACGCCCGGCCGGGTAGTGGGCTACTGCTATATTCAGCGGAGTTTCCGTGCCCGCCGCCGTCACAGTCGTTGCAGATGTTCGAGATTGCTTGTGCAGGCGACGACGGCGACGACGACGGATGCGCTGTCGATGTGTGGCAGGACTTATTCAAAGTCGAGATCAGAGTGTAGATTTTAGAGTGAATGAGAGCTTTTGCTGTCGGTCAGACGTCCTCGTTCGGGTTCTGGCGGTGATCCTGGGTCCGGTAAGCTGCCATCTGCATTGGGGTTTCACAGTATGTACGCTCGCTTCGAAAGTTCACTATTCTTATATCATTATATGTAACCGTCACCTTGGATGTTGCTTAGGTTAGGAACACGACTCTCATGATTGTCCTCTTCTGTGGCTTCGGGGCGAAATCGATAGGGCGTACGGACTAGCAAGACATAGCGGCGCTACACGACACTAACGACTACTTTCAAATAGCTGGCTCACTTGAGAGAGAACACTCGCTGCTGATGCTGTAGTCAGGTTCAGAGTCTACGTGCCAGTGATGCACTCGCCAATTGGGTACTGCGCCAGAAGGCACTGGTGTGTTGTGGGAATCGTACGTGAGATGGCTGATGCACTAGTCGGCCTATTCAGATACAACCGCGAGTATATCGATATATGGTCGAAGACACTGAAGACGACATTCAAGTACCAATCTTTGGGGTGCGCTAGTCACAGCGTGCACTAAGGGTGGTCAGGTGACATGACCTATCCAACTTCGGAGTATGCCGTCAACGGAGCGCTTCTGAGCCTACAATCACACCCTCGATGAGTACCCAAGGTGACAGGTGATCTCTACATTGAATCCTAGATTTATCACAATAACGGCTGAAGAAAGGAGGTCGGATCTCCTCCTGACCTGTCTTTTGACACTCTGCAACTGCCTGTCGGAGCAACCCTCTAGGTGACGTACTCCATCCGTACTCACCGACGCTGGAGTCGTTGCCTGTACCCTTCAGCCCGGCCCAACACACAAGACTAAAAGATGCCCACTCCTTTCTTTGATACAAGTACCCATCAGCGTTACGACACTCCCCTCGCCTTTTCCCTATGTCCTCGCACCACCGTACGAACATCGGCCACCACGAGTCGAATATCTACATCCCGGGGGAAAATGTGCGTCAACACGTATTCGTCGTATCTCGGACCTAATGCACTGCGACCTATTCCGCACAGAATGTCGCTGGCGAAGCTCGCTGTGACTCCTCTCCAGCGGAATGGTATCCGCCCTCACACTTTCCTACCTCCTGGCCGGCACAGTCTACCCAAATTCGTGGATGCGCTTTAGCTCTGAATCCCTCGGCATTCTCACAGCTGCCGAGGGTTTTAACAACCCTGGACAGTACGACGACGTAGCTTCCTGTATGCTAGAACATGTCAGCCACGCGGCGCCGGACGTCTTTGCGCGAATATCGAAGAGTGGAGACATCGAGTCACCACGGTCCCTGGGAGCATCCGGCGCCCATCATCATGCAGGCCGACAGCCCCAGTTGACGACATTGCGTAGCCCAATGATTATTTCGCGACAGTGAGCTACTCCGTCATCTGATGCTTGATAATTTCGAGGCAATAATCGTCCGCCATGAGGCCTGAGGTGTGGCTTGGAATTGGCGCGACTACCTGATCATGTGGGTTTTTACCATCGGCGGAGTGCGGCAACCGAAACTATATTGGAGACTATGGGACTTTCCTGTGCCTTTTTTAGCCCCTTCGCAACGTATTCTAAATTTTCGGACTTGCCACATTTCTCACACATTTCCCTAAACACGCGATTTCCAGCCAAAGGTGCGATATCGATATCCTTGGGCCTCACGTCAGCATCTTGTCTCAGCGGCTTAGTGCGCGCCACACTGCATATATCAAGTCACTATAGCTAAGTGACTACCTGTGTCCAATATCATCACGGTATCCCTGTCTTTTTCATTGTATCACGAAGTAGTATATATCTTCACAATATTTCCCACCGAGAATGTGACCTCCAGGGCTTCGCTAAAACCAGTTTGCACGACGCACACGATGTTGTACGTGCTGCGTGCAGGTTCGGACATTCTATCACAGAAATTTCCTGGCGTATTGTCAGTGTGCCTCCACACCACAGAGGAGTGAACGGTAATTACCACTTGAAGCGATTAGCTTGACCTGATTTTGCCCTTGGACTCAGTGGATTCACATTCGTAGCTTTCTCGAGAAGAAGTCCGGCGAGCTTGGTCATCTCGTGGCGGTTTGCCAAATTTAGCGCTGTTACGCCAGACTTGGCCTCAGCGTTGACATCTGCGCCAAAGTCCAATAGTAGCCGCGCAACACAGACGCCGTCTTCCTCGGATTCATATTTGCCTAGTGACAAAAGGTGTAATGTGGTCTCGCCGATGACGCTCACAGCGTCCACTTTGGCACCATGGTCGAGAAGCAGCCGCACGATATCGAGCTTTCCATAGTAGGAGGCATGATGTAATGGTGTCAGGTGGTCCCTGCGTCGTGCGTTCACAACTGCGCCACGCTCCAATAGTAGCTGTGCAATATGCACACCTGCTTTTTTGAATTCGGATTTGACACATGAGACTTTGTGCAATGGTCTTTCTCCGCTGTTGGTTTCTGCGTTTGCATCTGCGCCATGGTCTAGTAGCAGTCGTACAATCTCGAGTTTCCCAAAGTAGGATGCAAGATGTAATGGGGTCCAGTGATCCTTGCGTTTTGCGTCCACGTCTGCACCGTGCTCCGCAAGTAGCCGTGCAACACGCACATCATCTTCTTTGCATTCGTATTCACCATACGACACTTTGTGCAAGGGCCTTTCTCCACTCTCCCCCTCTACGTTTGCATCTGCGCCATGGTCTAGAAGCAGCTGCATGATCTCGAGCTCCCCATAGTAGGAGGCATAATGTAATGGTGTCCAGTGGTCCTTGCGGCGTTTTGCGTTCACGTCTGCTCCGCGCTCCGCGAGTAGCCTTGCAACACGGATACCGTCTTCTTTAGAGTCGTATTTGCCATATGATACTTTGTGCAAGGGTTTTTCTCCACTCTCCAGCTCTGCGTTTGCATCTGCGCCATGGTCTAGAAGCAGACGTACAATCCCGAGTTTCCCAAAGTAGGATGCAAGATGTAACGGCGTACAATGGTCCTTGCGTTTTGTGTTTATGTCTCCTCCACGCTCCACGAGTAGTCGTGCAACACACACACCATCTTCTTTGGAGTCGTAAGCGCCATATGCCACTTTGTGCAAGGGTCGTTCTCCATCTCCATCTGCGTTCACTTCTGCACCATGGTCTAGGAGCAGACGTACAATCTCGAGTTTCCCAGAGTACGATGCAAGATGTAACGGCGTACAGTGGTCCTTGCGTTTTGTGTTCACGTCTGCTCCACGCTCCGTGAGTAGCCGTGCAACACAGACACCATCTTCTTTGGAGTCGTATTTGCCATATGACACTTTGTGCAAAGGTTTTTCTCCGCTCTCGTCCTCTGCATTTGCATCTGCGCCATGGTCCAGAAGCAGACGTACAATATCGGGGTTCCCAAAGTAGGATGCAAGATGTAACGGCGTACAGTTGTCCTTGCGTTTTGCGTTCAGGTCTGCTCCACGCTCCGCGAGTAGCCGTGCAACACAGACACCATCCTCTTTGGAGTCGTATTTGCCATATGACACTTTGTGCAAGGGTTTTTCTCCACTCTCCTGCTCTGCGTTTGCGTCTGCACCATGGTCTAGAAGAAGACGTACAATCTCGAGTTTCCCATAGTATGATGCATGATGTAACGGCGTACAGTGGTCCGTGCGTTTTACATTCACGTCTGCTCCACGCTCCGCGAGTAGCCGTGCAGCACATACACCATCTTCTTTGGAGTCGTATTTGCCATATGACACTTTGTGCAAAGGTCTTTCTCCACTCCTCTCCTCTGCGTTTGCGTCTGCACCATGGTCTAGAAGCAGACGCACAATCTCGAGTTTCCCATAGTAAGATGCACGATGTAACGGTGTCCAGTGGTCCTTGCGTTTTGCGTTCACATCTGCACCGTGCTCCGCAAGTAGCCGTGTAATACACACACCATCTTCTTTGGACTCGTATTTTCCATTTGACACTAAGTGCAAGGGTTTTACTCCACTCTCATCCTCTGCGTTTGCCTCTGCTCCGTGGTCGAGAAGAATCTGAATGATCTCGACTTTCCCAAAGTAGCATGCAGAATGTAATGCTGTCCAGTGGTCCATGCATCGTGCGTTCACATCTGCGCCGTGATCCACGAGTAGCCTGACGATACGAACAGTATCTTGGGGGTCATGTGTGCGTCGTGAAGCTACATGTAATGCCGTCTCACTCCAGTAGTTCCTCGCATCCACTTTGGTACCATGGTTAAGCAGCATTTCTACCATTTCTGAACTTCCCTGGAATGATGCAGAATGTAACAGGAGTGCGTCATATCTGTCTTTTATGTTGCACTCTAGGGTGAACGTGAGACACCTGGAGAGTATGGTCTAGGGATTAATACTCACCTTCAATCCATAACCGAAATTTGTGACCCCAACTGGTCTCCGGATTGAAAGTACTATCTTCGTCAAGATCCTCGTCACCAAGAAGGAACCCCGTGAAGATATTATCTTTCCCGAAACACCACACTAAACCTAATGCAGACAAAGGATACTTGTCCCTTGCATACGCTGCCGTGCCGTGCTTCAGCAGTAGCCGTGCGACACCGACACCATTGTGTTGGGAATTATCATTTTTCCTTATAGCTATCTGGAATGGGATTTCGCCCTGGTTGTTCTTCATATCGGTGTTTGCTCCATGGTCGAGTAGCACCCGTACAATCTCTAGTCGCCTATAGAGGGATGCCAGGTGCAGGGGGGTCGCATTGTATTTGTCCATCTCGTTTACATTCGCGCCGCGCTTCAGTAATAGCTTCACGAGATTCGATCCATCGTCTTCTTTTTTTGGAGCCTCCCATTTCGACAAAAGATGCAGGGGAGACTTGCCGTCGTAGTTGCGTGCATTAACGTCGGCCTGGTGATCGAGTAGCATCCGAACGACCTTGAGCTCCCCGGCGTCTAATGCTAAATGTAGTGGGGTGCAGAGATCGTCGCGCTTGACATTCACATCAGCGCCATGTTCGAGCAAGAAATGCACCGCGTCGATAGCCACTTTGTCGTGCCGATCTATTATGCTGTGCAGTGCAGTCTGTTTTCTCCTGTCCCAGACATTAACTCTCCCACCGAGCTCAAGCAGAAGCTCCGCAACCGGGAAGTGATTTTGCGATAGTGCCGCAACCAGCGGAAACCCGTACGAGCCACCGATAGCGTTTACATGCTGCGGGTGCTTGATGGCGATGTGCCGAACTAGGTCATGGAATCCACAGAGAGCCGCATAGTACAATGGACTCGGTATCTCCGAAGGCAACCTCCCGCCAGACTCTGCGTCTATGTCGTAAATCCCAATCCACGACGCGAAATGTGCTTTGTCCGGATCAAAGAGGGATTCCAACCCACCCATCACGTGTGAGGCGACGTCCTCGAATTGCGCATGGGTGACCCAGTGTCGAGCCGCATATTCAGCCAGGGGGGAGTCCATGACCCTTCTATCGTAGTTAGAATGGAGGAGAACACCGAGACAGGCCTGCGTGAGGGTGGTGTGTGCAGGTCCGGGAAGGACATGAAATGAGGTCAGGTGTTCAGTTAAAGAGGCGAGACGATTTGACGTCAAGAACTCTTTGACGGATAGGTGAGAAAATTGCACCACCCGGGATCCCCGGTTGTCGGCGATGGCGATTAGACTCGAAAGCATGGACAGAATAGCATCTTGGTTGTTTGACCGACGATCAGGGTGAACCTTCGGAATGCTCCCCTCGGCTGGATCGAAGTCAAATGTAAGAATTTCGGCCAGCTCCTCGACACGAAGCGGCCGGATGGAGACTGCCAAGCAATGGAGGAGGAGGCGAGCGGATTTTCGGTTATTCTCGTCGATATTATTCAACACGCGTGAATACATTTCTTCTAGAGTCTTCGGTAGATCCTCCAGAATCCGTCGTATGTCTGATTGGACTGCGTGTCGCATAGTCTCGAGTTGGCAGAAAGCCAATTGAAGTCTGCGCGAGATATAAATTGAGAATTATCGCCGAGTGTGGAGAAATGCGCTTACATTCCATCCGCTCTCTCAGACAGCTCCTCTATGACAAGCTTCTTGTCCTCGTCTCGCCATAGCTTTATCTGCTCATCCGATGACACCGCGGAGCTAACATAGTCGGAAATAACAAGCCTTTGCCTACTTTCGTCGTGAAGGGAAATCGCATTAACGGCCAATGGCTTGAGTTTAGTTTGGATGTCAACCTCTGAGCGACTCGTGATACAGATACGCAAGTTCTGAACTTGGAGGTGCAAGTGAACGAGGTCCGTGACGAGATTAAGAACCGCCTTTCGTGGTGATGGCGTGCCAAGGTCGGGACACTCATCGAGTGCGTCCATCACGACGAATATTGGGTATTGGGGCGCAACGGCGAGCATCTCCTTGAGGCGGTTGATCAGGATAGCATTGCTGGGCTGTTGCGTTCCATTCCCGTGTGCCGAATAAAGACGGTAGATGATGTCGCAACAAGCCTTTGAGTATGCAGAAAGTTGTACTAGGAGAGAGGTAAGGACGTTGTGGACGTTTTGTTTTTCCTCGTCTCTAAAATCGAAGTAGAAATACGCAAGCGTAGCCTGTCCTGCGTGACGTAATTTCATGACGTGCTGTATGATCGCAGAACTTACGGTCACGATGAGTACAGTAACCGGTGATAGCAAGTAGGAAATAACGAACCAAAGAATGGTCTTCCCTGAACCCGCTGCGTGAGCAAGAAGACGATTAGGAGTTGAGCCCCGAAACATCAAGGGAACGCACGTTTGCCGTGCACCCACAGGAGGGAGCCGTTTGCCACCCAGTCCTCGAATACGCCGGCTTCAAAGAACCACGTGGGTGGTACGTTATTGTAGGCCTCACAGGCAGTGTTGAGATTTGCCGACGGGTCCGGTGGAGAGAACCACCTTCGAACCTCCTGTTCGATCTGGTCCCCTGCGGCCGAGTTTCGGTGCCCACAAAGAATGATGGAAGTATCAGATAACGTACATGATATGTTGTCTATCTTGTCGCTGGCTTGGTTGATTTCTAGGCCGGAAATCATTGTTAAGCGTAACTAGGTATGCGGTCATACAGGCCGCGTACCGTCTTTATTCTCGATAGTTGCTTTCAAGGTCTGATCTATGACCATCCGGATCTGCTCCTGGATCAGGCCATCTAATCTCTTGAACGCATCCTCGATATCTTTCCTTCCCAATAGTTTTCCGAAATATATTTCTGATCAAGCATTAGAATCGTCAAGTGTGAAGCATATCTAGTACACACTCACTTGCTCTCTTTCGCACAACCTCCTTCGTCGCAATGGAGAGAATAGACAGTACCTCAGCTGCGGTCTTCGAAAAAAGCTCCGTCACTTCAGTGTTCGACGAAATCTGAGTATAATCAGAGAGGGGTTTGAAGACGTTCTCAATACGCTCAAAAAGCTCTATGAGTGCATTGTGGCTTCTGTTTACATCTTTGGCCTCCTATATAATATAGGTGTCATGAAGGGTTTACGAATAGCGGTAGCGAAGATACAGACAGCAAGGAGGACCCCGATACCAATAAAGATGGCGCCTGCCGGGGGGAGCGCCTGAACAGAACATTATAATACATTTCAAGCGATTAGGTTCTAGAGACGTACCATGCTAGAAACCCCTTCGAGGGTCCCAGAGAACGTCCAAAGAACACCCACTATCGGATCGATCCCCCTCATCAACTTCTGATCGCTGTCATTAAATCGCCGAAAATCCCTGGCTTGACGTCGAAGTATGGCTGAGATGGCATCGACAGAGTCGCATCGCTTCACCTCAGCAGCAAGCGGATGTTCGAGAAGTTCTCTCCCAGTCGTCTTCTTGTACTCGATTAATGCGGAATCAAGGGTAGATTTGAACTCAGAGGACGGGGTGGACGTCTCACCGGGAGTGGACGAAGACATGGTGCTGCGACTGATCGTTAGTGATAGTAGTGGAAGGCAAGGGACGAGGAATTCGGCCAACAAGGCGAGGCTACAATGGGTAACCCAGGAAGCACGCCTTATGTCGTAACTTACGCCTGATCAAAACGGCAAGTGGCTGGTGGACCTTGGCGCTCATCACGGTTGTGCAGCGCCAGTGTGTCACGACCGGTCGACGGGTCAGACCTTGACCTGCCGTCGGGGTTTGACTTTCTCACGGTCGGATCAGCTGATCATCAGTCAAGGTTGTGGAAACCTTTATTTGGAAGTCGTGGAGCGTGCGTTTCGGTCCGGTTCACTTCGGTCCGCTTGTGCGAATACTTTTAATGCGTGTGATATATTTCAAATTGGTCCGACCTCGCTTGCCTCTGAATCATGTGATCTTTGACTTTGACTAAGTCACTGACTTGACGTGACTCGGTGACTGTGATATTGTGACCCGAGTCAGCGTCAGTGTACACACTGTGCAGCGCAAAGAGCACTACTTTTTTGTCTGGCATTTGGCGCTCCGAGCCGCAAGATACTATGTCTTCCTTAGAATATTTAAGTTCAAGTATGATCTACACAGAGACACTGAGAGATCGCATAAAGACATTGAAACTGAAACGTCGCAGACATACAACTGGATGACTCCAGCTTGTCGCGTACTCTTATGCACACTGGCGCAGCTGCTGCGGCAGAGGCCGAGCTACAAGCGCTCTTACATCAGTGACACGGTCGCCCCACCCGTCTCCGCTATCAGTTGTAAGTTATTTTGTCGCAGAGATAACCATCCCACAGCTTCTTTGTCCCACCTCCCCACTTATAATGTCAGGTTGAGCGTTGGTGCGCCACTTCTGAAAATATCCCCACACAGGCCAATGTCTTGAGAAAGGGTGGCCTCTGGAGACAGCGAATAATGCACATGCGGGCTTGGTCAGCATGAACTAGGATGAAGAGCTGCAAGTATGAGGCACACAGGTGCAGGAAAAGAGGCGGAAAGAGGCAGAGAGGAGATTAAAAAGGCCCGAAATGGGACGGCGCAAGCAATTCATCAAGCCATCAGCAAAAGGACAATAGATGCCATCGATGCCATCGACACCACAGCAGGGTCCACCCCAAAAAAGCTCATACATGGGAGGGTAAAGAAGTAGGTTCAAGAAGAATTTCTGGGTGGAACCTCTGAGGCGTCAGACATTGGTGAATCGTGGTTGGTGCTGAATCCTGAACAGATTCGATGTGATTCAGATCATCAGATCAACACCTAGAACATCGATACAATGCTTACATATCCAGGAAGTTTCTTGCCGGCTTTCCAATACCAGTATCTCCAACTCCGCCTGTCCTCTGTTGATGCCTCTCCGAGACACGAGAGCCACTCTCGCAAGAAGTGTGGGCGCAAAAAGGTTTGCTATTGTAAAATGTAGCTCATTATCTCACAACCATACACTTATTAACCTACATATGGATAATACATACGGATAAATGAGTGAGGAAATGACTTACAATACGCAGTTTGAATATATGTGACGTAAGATTCAAAGACACTCAGAAAAGGTCACAGGGTCGTTAGTAGTCTTTGACGGTTTCTAGGATTACCTGAGATGATTATATATGGTATCATACATTGAATACGCGAGGCACCCCCCCTCATCCTCCATTATCGGGAGCATCTACTTCTGTGTGAGATCTCATCTTGGAACAATATCTCCTCGGATGCAGGAACAAGCAAACTCACTTTGGGATCTTCCTCGTGAATCTCATTTGGAACGGCAAAGGATCGGCTTGCGGTTCAGCATCTCCTGATTCTCATTTTCTCGCTCCAGCAGCTCCTCTACATCTTATTGTACAATATAACTGTCCTTCCTTAGAAGGTGAGGGAAGAAGCGGTAATAAACCTGGACCCCGGGAAGCTCGAGTCGCACACCTCAATCATTTCATAACCCGTTTGGCTTGTGTGATCCTTCGTTGACCCGCTGCATCGCGTTGAGAGTCGCAATTGCGTCGCGCAGGTTCTCCACATTCTTAATGATAAAAGTCTGTTGCGCGAGTTGCACGAATTACACATTTTTGCTTCAGAATGCGTAAGGACTTCAGTACACAACCTTCTGCGCCGCCTAAACGCCGACAGCAGAGGCTCACCTTCCCAGGCCACACTGCATGAGTTCCCCATCGAGGTTATTGATTTTGACCTTGAAGGCGCCTGACCGAGGTCAAGCAATAGTCTTCCCAGTTCCCAGTCGCAAAGGCACCAAGCTGAGGCTAAAAATGCGCCCACTTGCACGATGAAATCTTGCAATATCGTCTCTGGCTTCTTGTCAGACAATGTGTCAATATCGTGTCGCTGGTGATGTGGTAAACTGGGCCTTGGCCAGCTTAGTAATTGCGCACATCCTTCTGCTCGTCGCCAGCATACCTGCCAATCATTTATGGGAACGCTTGGTTGGCTCATGACAATTTGACTTACTTGAGAGACCACGGTCCACTTGCCGCTGATGCTGTAGTCTGGTTCTGAGTCTATGTGAGGGATGCGTCGTACTAGATGTTAAAGCTCACCTACTCGTGATGGAACTGCGGTCTCCGTCAGCCTCGATGAGAGTATTGCACGCATTCTCTGACGCCTTCTGGTAATTGCCTTCGTGGGGCTTTGCGGCAGGATCTTCGGTGACTTTATTAGGCGTAATATACTGCATCTTTTCTTGCTCGCTTTTAAGATGCGCAAACGGACCACGAGGGGTACTCGAGTTCATCAACTGTGCTCGACTTTTCGAGGCGCCAGGAAGGTCTGGGCCGAACTTTTATCTGTGATTACTGTGACAACCCAATCGCATGAGAACGTACAATTGACGGCGGGGGTAGCAACGGATTGCGTTATGAAAGGGGCCAGTAGGTTAGGCACATGTGATCTGAAAGGCGTACTATATGCACGTCAGCTCGCTGACGCCGTGCTCAGAGTTCTGGGAAAGGACGCACCTCAGGCCGCTAGGCCCACACACGACGAATGAGCAACTCCATGTCCGCCATTCTATGCCATTCCCGGAATAGAGAAGGTCTGTCTGTCCTGCTCGAACTCGTAAATTACATCTCTTGTCTGGGCGGTACGGGAGGGAGTGAACGACAAGTCAGCGGGGCAGGGACTCAGGGCAAAGGAGTCAAGTGGACTCACGCGATTACTGGTGTGAGTGAGAGTATCGGATTATCGGAGTGGGTGAGCAGAAGAGTGAAGCGGATACGCGCGCGCTGGCACTAAAATGGGGGGTTACGTCGACGGTTCGATTGGAATTGCTGCTGAGTGACGCGTGATGGTAAAGACGAAGGTGAATAAAGAAGCATGGCAGCGGGCAGCCTGGTGATACTGTACGCGCGTGGGAATTCTTTTGATGGTCAGCTGGGGACTGCCGGCAAGACTAACATACTACAGTACCGCCACTAACTTAGTATGTTACTACTTAGTTACTCCAGCCTTACTCTAGCCCGAGTGTCGGTCAGGTTGCGTAAAGTTCAGAAACGCCCCCAACTCCCTTCAGTTTAGTTTACCCTATAAAAAATCATGAAATAAAAAGCGGAAAGTATTGCCAAGAGTATTGCCCAAATCTGGGCCGAGATTATGACTTCCTTCCTCGTTCTATTCTACTCTCACTAAGCGTGCCAGACTCCACCCCTCGAGGCCTCAAGCTTCCCTTCCCTTCTAATTCTTCTCTACTCGTTCTCTCTGATCAACCATTACAATTTTTATATAGATGGCGTTAGAACATACTTTACTATTTCCATTGCACTGGTCAACTTTTCCACTGCATGACCGAGACGAAGGGTACGTCTTTCTTCTCGTTCAACTCTCAATGTTGTGTTGTTGTTGTAAATGAGGGGGAATCTTCCATATTGCTAGTAGAGATCTACTGAATAGTCTACAGAACATTGCGCCAGTTGCCCAGCAGTGACGGGTTCATCAGATGTTATAACAGGCTTGCATAGCGTCGCAGCCGAAGAACTGTCTCATCATTTTCTTCATTTTTATTGATACTGTTAAAAAGATGATGTCAAGACTTACTTGTCTTCTCCCTCTTGTCGCTTTACTTTGTAAACACCCGCACATACCCTCCACTTTGCACACTGATGTGTGTATGCTTCTGGTACAATCTGCACCGTCTTCACAACAAGATGTTTTCCAGCGGTTTATCCTAGGTCATGTATACTTGTACTTATTCCACACTCTTCTTTTGCAATATTAAATCCATTTTCTAGATGTGCGTTGCGGCACGTGATGCTTTCTCTTTAGTGATTGACAGGGGTATTACCCCTCATACCCCTGTCATTAAAAACAAGCCCAAGAACATCTAAATTGTACAAGTAATGAAGGAGATATGGTCAAATTGCTGTCTTGACCATCTCTCCTTCATTGCTTGTCCAATTCAGATGCTCTTGGGCCAGTTTTTAATGCCAGGGGTATGAGGGGTAATACCCCTGTCAATCACTATTTCTCTTGCAGAGGGCTCACGGGACTATTTTTTTGAGTTTAGCAAGTTTGACACCTGCACTGGCACTCTGGGAGGTGGAGCACCGCTAGCGTCACGCAGTTTACTTTCCTCACGTCTGAGGGTCGCTCTTCTACTAACACGGAGTATTTCTTGCACAGAACCGTAGGTGTACCCCCACGGCTCCCAAATTTATGACCGGTGTGTTCCATCGAGGGCCTGGACAGCGCGCGTCACGAACCGCGGACAACACACGTTCCAGCCGTAGGTGCAGTGACGCCGCTCTTGGGTCTCACATTACCATCTTGTCTCGGCGGCTTCCGCACATTACCATTCACAGCACATGTTTATTGGTAAGTGACAATCTGCGCCCAACATCATAACATCCCTATCCATTGACTGTCGCTTTTCTTCTTCGTATCACACAGTAATTATATTTATGAAATCGCACAACCGAGAATGTATCCTTGAAGACCCTACTAAGGCCAGTTGGAACTACCCATGCGATATTGGACATGCTGCATGCCTTTCCGTACAATATAAAATTTCTTTGGCGCATCGTCAGTATTTCTCGACAACTCAGAGGAGTAAACAACGGCTAACGATTTGTTAATGACCAGCCTGACCGGAGTTTGTACTTGACCCAGGCCCATTACATTTCGTGGCATGATCGAGAAGAAGTTCGGCGAGCTTGGGTCTCTCGTAGCGAGCCACCAAATCCAGTGGTGTTAAACCAATCCAGGTCTCAAAGTTCACGTCTGCGCCATGGTCTAATAATAGCTGCGCAACGCTGACACCATCTTCTTGGGATTCGTATTTGCCTTCCGACACGCTGTGTAATGGGGTCTTTCCAAAGATGTCCATGGCGTTTACTTCTGCACCATGTTCAAGAAGAAACTCCACGATCTTGAGCTTCCCAAAGTAAGACGCATGATGTAAGGGTCTCCCGTGGTCATTGTGTCGGCTGTTTACATCCACGCCGTGCTCCAGGAGTAGCTGCGCAACACGTACACCATCCTCTTGGTATTCACATTGACCGTATGACGCCTTGTGCAAAGCGTTCTCTCCATGCGCGTCCGCTACGTTCGCATCTGCGCCGTGGCTAAGAAGCAGACGTGCGATCTCGAACTTCCCATTGTAGGATGCATAATGTAACGGTGTGCCGTCGTCATTATCTTGTGTGTTTACATCCATGTTGTGTTCCAGGAGCAGCCGTGAAACACGCGCACCGACCTCTTGGGAATTAGATTTGTTGCATGCCCAGTGAAAGGGTCTGACTCCATACTTGTTCTCCGCGTTTATGTCTGCACCATGTTCAAGAAGAAACTGTACCATCTCGAGCTGCCCATTGTGGCACGCGATATGGAATGGTGTGGTGTGGTCATTGCGTCGTGCGTTTACACCCACGCCGTGCTCAAGCAGTAGTTGTGCGATACGGACACCGCGCTCCTTAGATTCGTATGTGCCTTGCGACACTTTGTGCAAGGCTTTCTCTCCATTGTCGGTCTCTGCGTTCGCGTCTGCACCTTGGTCTAGAAGAAGTTGTACAAACTCGAGCTTCCCGTAGTAGGATGCAAGATGTAACGGAGTCCAGTCGTCATTGCGTCGTGTGTTTACATCTACGCCACACTTAAGGAGCAGTTTTGCAACATTCAAACCGTCCTCTTGTGATTCATATTTGCCACGTAACAAGGAGTGCAGGGGTTTTTCACTGTCGCCGTTCTCTGCGTTCGCTTCTGCGCCGTGTCCAAGAAGAAGCCGTGCGACCTCGAGCTTCGCATAGAAGGATGAAACATGCAACGGTGTCATGCCGTCTTTCCGTCGACCGTTCACATCCACGCCGCAATCCAGGAGTAGCTGAGCAACAAGAACAGCATCTTGAGATTCACACTCTTCATTTGAGACTAAGTGCAAGGGATTATCCCCGCCGCTCTCCACCCTCGCATTCACATCTGCTCCATTGTCGAGAAGAAATCGCGCAAGCTCGAACTTCCCGTCGTAGGATGCAAGGTGTAACGGAGTCCAGTCGTCGTTGCGTCGTGAGTTCACATCCGCGCCGCGATCCAGGAGTAACTGAGCAACAAGCACGACATCTTCTTGTGATCTGTGTTTGTCGTATGTCAATGCGTGCAAGGGCGTGTGTCCATTTTTGGATTCCGCTGCGTCCGCTACTGCGCCATTGTGGAGAAGAAGCCGTGCAATTTCGAATTGACCAAAGTAGCATGCGACATTTAATGGTGTGATGTCACGTTTGCACTTGCTGTTCACATCCGCCCCGTGCTCTAGGAGCAGCTGTGCAATGTGCACACCATCCTCTTGAGATTCGTACTCGTCATATGACACCTTATGCAAGGGTCCCTCTCCATAATCATCCTTCACGTTTGCTTCTGCTCCATGGTCAAGAAGAAGTCGTACGATGTTGAATTCCCTATGCCAAGATGCGATAAGTAATGGCGTGCGGCCAGCCTTGCATCGTTTGCTTAGGTCCCCGCCACGCTCAAGGAGTAGCTGGGCGACATGGAGACCATCCTCTTGCAGGTCATATTTTCCGCGAGACACTAAGTGCAAGGGCGTCTCTCCAATAATGTTCTCTGCGTTCTCATCTGCACCACGATCGAGAAGAAGCCGTGCGATGTCGAGCTTTCCCGTGAGGCATGCGAGATGTAACGGGGTGCAGTGGTCGTTGCGTCGCATGTTCACATCCACGCCGTGATCAATGAGTAGCTGTGCGACAGGGACACCCTCTTCCCGGGATTCGTGGTCACCGAGCGATACTTTGTGCAATGGGTTCTCTCCCTGCACGTCCTCGGAGTTTGCTTCTGCACCATGGATGAGAAGAAGCCGTACGAGCTCTGGCTTCATATAGTAGGATGCATGGTGTAATGGCGTCCAGTGGCGTTTGCATCGTGCATTTACATCTGCACCACGCTCCAGGAGTAGCCGCAAAAATCGGACACACTCGCCCTGAGATTCGAATTTACCTTGCGACATTGTATGCAAGGGACGCATCCCACCGTCTGCCTCTGCATTCGCGTCTGCGCCATGGTCGAGAAGAAGCCGTGCGATCTCTGTTCTCCCGAGGAGGGATGCGAGATGTAACACAGTCGAATGGTCGTCACGTCGTGTGTTTACATCTACGCCGTGCTCCAAGAGTAGCCTTATAATGATTGCTCCTTGAATTTCGTCCTCGCAGTATGACGCTTTGTGCAACGGTTTCTCTCCATGCTTGTTCTCCGCGGTCGCCTCGGCGCCATGGTCAAGAAGTAGGCGAGCTATCTCGACCGCCCCAAAGTACGATGCAAGATGTAATGCTGTCTGGTGGTCGTTGCGTGGTGTGTTTACATCTACACCGTGCTCCAAGAGTAGCTGGGTTACGCGAACTGCACCCTGTGTGTCATGTTGGCCTTGTAAAACTACATGTAATGCAGTCTCGCCCCAGTGGTTCCTCGAAATCAATGAAATACCATGGTTAAGCAGTATTCCAACCAATTTCGCATTTCCTTGGAATGACGCAGAATGTAACAGGATAGTGTCGTACTTGTCGTGTAAGTTTGCATCCGCGCTGCATTCTAGGGAGAATGTCAAGGAGAATGTGTGACCCAGAAAGACTATTTTCTCGGAAGTGAATCTCACCCTCTACCCATAGCCCAAATGCCTGAGTCCCACTGTTCTCCTCTCTGAGATTGTCCTTGTTTCCAAGGAAGAACGTGAAGTCCTTCCAAAAGCTGTACCCTGACGTAGATAGGTGATACTTGTCCTGTGCATAAGCTTCTACGCTGTGCTGTAGTAATAGCTGTGCGACAGCCATGTCATCGCCTTGGGAATTACAGCTTCCCCTTATAGCTATCTGGAATGGGGTGTCGCCGTGATCGTCCCCTATATCCGTAAATGCACCATGGTCGAGTAGTACCTGTACAATCTCTAGTCGCTTGTAGTAGGATGCCAGGTGCAGGGGTGTCGCATTGTATTTGTCCTTCTCGTTCACATTTGCGCCGCGCTTCAGTAATAGCTTCACAAGGTCTGATCCATCGCCTTCATCTCCTGGCGCCCCCCATCTCGATAACAGATGCAGCGGAGTCTGGCCGTCTTCGTTCCGCGAGTTAAGGTCAGCTTGATGGTCGACTAGCATCCAGGCTACCTCAAATTCTCCCGTATTCAATGCTTGATGTAATGGAGTGCAGAGATCGTCACGCTGGGCGTTCATATCAGCGCCATGTTCAAGTAAGAATTGTACCGCGTCGATAGTAACGTCGTCGTGCTGATCTATCACTTTGTGCAGCAAACTCTGTTGTCTCGTATCCCGGACATTAAGTTCCCCACCGAGCTTAAGGAGGAGCTCAGACACTGGGAAATGATATCGGGATAGTGCCGCAACCAGCGGAAACCCATACGAGCCACCGATTGCGTTTACATGCTCCGGATGTATGATGGCTAAGTGCTGAACTAGGTCATGGAATCCGCAGAGCGCCGAGTAATACAACGGGCTCGGTGTCTCCAAAGGCAACCTCCCGCCAGACTCCGCGTCTAAGTCGTAAAGCTGAATCCACGACGCGAAATGTGGTTTGTCCAGGTCAAACAGGGACCACATTCCATCCTTCACCCATGAAGCGACGTCCTCGAATTGCGCATGCCTGACCCAGTATCGAGCTGCGTATTCAGCCAGACAGGAGACGTTGACAATCTGATTGTCGTTGCAATTGTTTAGTTGGAGAAATAATCCGAGACAGACCTGCGCGAGAATGGCATGCGCGCGTACGGGAAGGATATGATATATGGAGAGGGCTTCCGAAGAGGATGATAGATATTTTGAGGTCAAAAACTCCTTCGCGGATAGGTGAGAAAATTGCACCACTCTGGAGCCGCCGTCATCGACAATGGCGATCAGACTCGAAAGCATGGACAGAATAGCGCCTTCTTTGTTATTTGGCCGACGATCCGGGAGAAACTTCGGAATGCTACCCTCTGCCGTATCAAAGTCAAATGTAAGAATTTCGGCCAGCTCCTCGACACGGAGCGGTCGGACGGAAACTGCCAAGCAGTGAAGGAGATGGCGAGCGTGTTTTTGGTTATTCTCGTCGATATTCTTCAACACCTGCTCATACGTCTCGTCCAAGGTCCTTGGCAGCTTCTCGAGTATCCGTTGTACGCCTGGTTGAACCACGCGTCGCAGCGTCTCGAGTTGACAAAACATCCATTGAAACCTGCACGAAGCGTGAAATGAGATTCATCATTGAGTAGTATGGAGAACTACGCTTACACTCCATCCGCTCTCTCAGAGAGCCCCTCAACGACTAGTTTCTTATCCTCGTCTCGCCACTGCTTCATCTGCTCATCCGAGGACACAACTGAGCTGACATAATCGGAAATGACAAGCTTTTGCCTGGGTTCGTCATGAAGAGAAATGGAACAAGCGGCCAGTGGCTCGAGTTCAGTTCGGACGTCGACGTCCAGGCGGCTTGTAACACATATGTGCAAAGTCGGAACTTGAAGATGCAGGTAAACGAGGTCCTTGACAAGGTTAAGAATTGCCTTCCGCCGTGGGGTCGGACACTCGTCTAGTGCGTCCATAAAGACGAAGATCGGGTCTGGAGCCAAGACACTGAGCATCTCCTTCAAACGGTCGATTAAGATACTATTGCTAAGCTTTTGCGTTCCCTTCCCGTGTGCCGAGGACAGGCGGTAGATGATATCGGAACAAGGACTTGAGTACGCCGAAAGTTGGAGTAGGAGAGACGTAAGAACATTGCGGACGTTTTGCTTTTCCTCGTGTCGAAAATCGAAGTAGAAATACGCTAGCGTAGCCCTTCCGGCATCGCGTAATTCATGATGTGTTGTATGATCGCAGAGCTTGCGGTCAAAATGAGAAACGTAACCGGAGGTGATAGTTAGGAAATAACGAACCAAAGAACGCTCTTCCCAGAGCCGGCTGTGTGAATGGAGACGATTAGGAGTTGAGCCGCGACATAACTTGGGAACGTACGTTTGCCGTGGACCCACATGAGGGAACCGTTTGACATCCAGTCTTCGAATGCGCTGGCTTCGAAGAACCACATTGGCGGTACGTTATTGTAGGCCTCACAGCTGATGTTGTAGTTCGTCGACGGGTCCGGTGGGGCGAACCATTTTCGAATGTCTTGTTCTATCTGGTTCCCTGCGGCCGAGACTCAGTGTTCAAAAATGCAGATGACAAAAGTAGCGGATCACAAACATGATATGTCATCGTTAGCCCGCTTGATTTCTAAGGGGACGGTGGTCATCGCGTGAAGTTGGTAAGTGGCCGGACGGGGCGCGTACCGTCTTGGTGCTCGGCATTTGCCTTCAATGTCAGAGCTACTGCCATCCGGATCTCTTCTTGTATGAGATCTTCTGACTTCTTGAACGCATCCTCAATATCTCTCCTTCCCAATAGTTTCCTAAAATAGTTTTCTTATATATGTGAATGATAATCGATCAAGCGTGAGGTATGTCTTGTAGAAACGCACTCGTTCGCTTTCGATTGGCTTCCTTCGTGGCTATGGAGAGGATAGAGAGTACCTCAACGACAATCTTCACAAACACCTCCGCCATTCCGTCAGTCAACGAAACATGAGTGTAGACCCCAAGGCGCTTGAAGAGGTTCTCCATGCGCTGAAAGAGTTCGACGAGCGCGTTGTGGCTCACTCTCACATCTTTTGCCGCCTATACAATGTCTCTGTTAAGAGGCGTTCATAGATACGGGAAGCGAAGACACGGACAGAAAGGAGAGCCCCGATCCCAGTGATTGCGGCCCCCGCAGGGGGGATCGTCTGCAAGGTAACATTGAGATCCATTCAAATGACTGCAGACGGGTTTCATGGACGTACCATGCTAGTAAACCCGCCATAAGTCTCCGAGATCGTGTAGAGGACATCCACTATCGGATTGATCGACGTCGCCAACCTCTGGTCGCCATCCTTAAACTTCTGGAACTTCCTGGCTCGGCCTTGAAGTATAGCTACGATCGCATGGACGGAGTTGCATTGCTGAATCTCAATAGCGAGCGGATGTTCGAGAAGTTCCCTCCCCGTCGTCTTCTCGTACCCGCTCAAGGCGGCATCAAGGATGGAATTGAAGTTCGAGGGCGGGGTAGACGACTCGCCGGGCGTAGACGAAGACATGGTGCTTTCGAGAGTGTGGTCAAATTTGCTGGTGATATCGTAGAAGGTCAAGAGTATGTGGGGTTGAGCAGGTGAGTTATCCAATGATCACTTGGGAAGCTACATGCCGGGTTATATCGTACTGCCTAGCGTAACTTACTGCCGCATAAAGAGCGGCAGGTGACTGTGTGACTGGAGGACCAACTACGTGGCTATGGCGCTCATCATGCGGTGATGGTTGCGTAGCGTAAACGGTACAACTTTTTGTCGTAGGTGTGACTCACAGCAAAAAGGACCGAAATGCAAGCAGAAGCAGTCTCCGGCCATGAGACCAGAATCTTAGACCAGAGCACTGTACTACCAGAGTCTCCCAACTTAACGTACGAGACACCGTGTGGCATTGCCCAGTTGCCGAGCGCTTACAAGATACCTCTTCCATTGAAAGCTCAAGCTCTCAAGCTCAAGGAAATGAGGTTATCCAATAAAAAAAAATGTGATACGGAGACGCTGCAGACATGAATCGACGTTGCCGTGGCGTCTGCATTGATCTTATGCGCCCTCGCACCATACATCATATTGGCTTCGACTCGTCTTCGTGCGCAGCTGCGGAAGAGGCCGACTCGGAGCAACGGGCGTCTTCTCGGCAGCCGCAGCAGGCGCCACAACCCACTGGTGCACGCGTCCCTTCTTCGGTGAGAAGATGGTGGACCCAATCGGCCCGAGTGCGGGGCCCACCCCGAAAGTGAAGACAAGGAGCCTCACACTCGAGGGCCAAGAGACAATGCCACCGTTGCGCGTTGCGTTGCGCAGGACATAGGCCCATTTACATAATCTTTGGGTGATACATAGTAGGAGTGTCATCCCGAAATCGTTCTGAACCTCAGAGGCTCCAGACCGCGTCAGATTGGTAAGGCGTGGTGGATGGGACAGCGTTCCGAACCGATGTGATGTGGTTCGGATCAACGCCTAGTTCCCATGCAACGTCACACCTGTTGCTGGCCTTCTAATGTGGCAATCCCCGATCCGTACGAACATTCGGGGAAATGCAGTCCTTCCCATCCTGAACCCCGAAGACACGAAAAGCCACTCTTCCAAGATCTGTGGCCACAAAAGAAGCCTTCAGGTGATTCACTGTAGTAACCGTGGCTCATTGTCTCGTAATAAGGCAAAAAAACAGATAAATTGGTGAGGAGTGGCTTACAATACGCCTCACAAATACTCTCCTCATCGTACGGGCGTAAGATCTAAATATGGATAGAAACACGGGTCCTAAGTAATCTCTACGACTGCCGGGGTTACCTGAGATGAATGTGCATGGCGCGTTGGATATACGAGAGACTGAAAATGCATTTGACATGCGAAACTTGGTGACTTCGACGCTTCATTGAAATCTCTCCTCAACCTCCATTCTTGAGTGCGTCCACTTCGGGTGTAGATCTCGAGTTAGAATAATATATCCTAGGGAGCAGGAACGGGCGTAATTGCTTCTGGACCTGCCTCGTCGATCTCATCTAGAACATCATTCAATTGGATCTGTTCCAGCGTCTCCTGGATCTTATTCGCTCGCTCATGCAGCTGCTTCACACTGGATTGCACGATCTAAAAGTCCTCCCTGAAAAGGTGACGGAATGAGAAGGTTAACTTGGTCACCTGGAAGGCTAAGCCCGGGTCGCATACCCCAATTTTGTCGATATCGATTATTTTTTTCCTTTTGGCATGCGTGATTCTTCGTTAGCCTGCTGCATCGCGTCGATTTTCGCCATGGAATATCCGAGGCTCACCTTGCTCTTGATGTTAAAATTTTGTTGCGCGAGCTATGCGGGAGTCGTACACCCATTTCTGCTTTAGGATATCGGAGCAGGGAACGCAGATCATATAATGTTGACTCAGATGTTTGTATTAGAAAGTGACGTGCTACATGGGGTACATACCTCGAGGTGCACAATAATGGATTAAAAAAAAAAACCCCGTTTCTGCTTCAGCGCATACGGCCCGTTGTTGGATCGCCTTCCACTCGCATCGGCGCACTCGGCATTGTGTGCCACTTTGAAAGTTGACAACATAGACCCATCCTTTCCGGTCCTTTAGTGCCTCATGCGGCATGAGCTCCCGTCGAGCGAGCGACCGAGTCTGAGTCAGGCATCAGTCTGCCCAGACCCCAGTCATTAAGACAGGGAAAGGCTCGGATGGTGCCTGCCTGTGAGATATCTTGCAATGTCGTCTCTGGCTCCTTGCTAGACGTCGTTGAATATCGTGTTCCTGTCGCCGGTGCTGTGGAATGTTGAGCCTTGGCCAGGTTAGCAGTTGCGCATAGTCTTCCTAGAAACTTACTCCCCGCCAGTGTACAACCTGCTAATTATTACAGTAATGGGATGCTGGGTCGGATGATGACATATTTGAGTCACTTGTGAGAGATACCTCGCTGTTGATGCTGTAGTCAGATTCAGAGTATGGTACATGAGAGACCTGTCGTACTGAATGTTAAAGCTCACCTACTCGTACTCGTGACGAAGGCGGTTTCCACCAGCTTCAATGAGAGCACTGTACGCATTCTCCTTCGCCTCTGGTTATCGCCTTCGTGTGGACTCGCAGTTGGATCTCCCATTACTTTCTTAAGCGTGACCTACTGCGTCTTTTACCGCTACGACAAAGCTTTCTACGCCTAGGCGGACGACGGCGAGGTACTCCGTCAACTGACGCTCGACGTCATCGCGGCCACGAGGGCCGGGCCGAACTTTGACCTGGGCTTGACAATCGGATGGCATGAGGACGTCCGAGTCAATTTGACGCCAGGGAGGGGCCGAGGGCAACGAATTGCGTCGTTCGAACTAGGAAGGAGACCAGCAAGTTAGGGAAAATGAAACAAGGAAAGGCGTGGTCTACGGGCCGTATGACATCGCGCTCTGCGTTCTGGAGAGTAATGCACCTGAGGCGGCCGGGCCCAGAGTTTCACTCCATGTGGGTGGGAAGAGTACGCACACGACGAACGGGAAACTCTAACCCGTCCCCATCCTCCATTCGATGCCATCTCCGGTACGGAGAATATCTGTCTACCCTGGCTCGAACTCGAATATGACGTCTCTTGTTGGGATGGAACAGGTGGGAGCGAGCGACAAGTCAGCGGGGGTTGGGATTCGGAGAGGACGAAAAATACTAGTGTCAGTGAAAATATCAGAGTGGTATAGCGGATGAACGAAACGGATGTACAACACGCACCAAATGGTAACAGTTCAACGTTCAACGTTCAACGTTCAACTGGGAATGGTTGTCGAGTGACAGCCAAGATTCAGCGAGAGAAAGGATGGCGATGGCCTGCTTTCGGACAACAGGTCCCCCTTCCTGAGTGAAGCAGAGTTGGCGAGCGGGCGCTCCTGCTCGTACTACGTGGGAGTTTCGGTGGAAACCGCCGGTGTAGACAGTCTGGACCACCACCTTCTCCCCCTCAGGCCTCAGGCTTCAGGCTTCTACTCTTACCGACACACTAACGCTAAAGTTACTAAGAAACTTACAGCCCGGGCTAGAGTCGACCCCACTAACAATTGTGACCATCTCTAACACTCGTTCCCTTCCCTCGGGCTCTCTTGAACGTCCCTAACAACAAATTATCTAAAGTTTTGTATGGTGAACAACTCGGAGATTTTACTGTTTCCAAACTGATCAAATCCTTGAAACATAACCGATGCCATTCAAGATGGCAACAAACCCACAACTGAACGTTCTTGAACCACTGGAAGTTGAGATCCAGGTGAGATGATCCTTTCTCGGACATCCCTCTTCCGGCTCGTTGCGATAATCAAACGCTGGCAAGACCAGCTTCTGTAAGCATTTATGTCTGTAAGGACCAAGTGTCGACGGTTGGGGCAGAGTAGACGCATGGACTCCTTTTTGACGCTTATATCGTAGCTCTTCTTACATTACTAAGCGCTTGCACTCATGTCCCACTCAGGGTAGATTTCTGAACAGATTTCCGTCTTTCTCCGATGCAGAGCGTGGGATTGACGACGCTCCTCTCACAGCTCTATTAACCGCTGGGCTCTTTCAGCGCTCTTTCCACCGCTGACAGTCTGCCGTATGGCGAAGCCAATTAGTAGACCATCTAAAGTAAAAGGATCAAGGGTTCGTCATTCTCCCCGTTGAATCGTCACTCTAACTCACTGTTGTTGTATGTGAAGGGCAAGCGCCCGGTTTGTGGTAGAATTGTGTGTCCATATAACGGTGTACAACTGCTTAGCAGTAATCTCCATGCGTGAGCCTGTACGAGTCTTCCCCCGCTACTGGTGTTTACAGATGTTATGGTGGGCCTGGATAGCCTCGTACCGTCTCTTCGTTCCCTCATATTTCCAAGTCAAGATTACCGAACTAAGATGATGTCAAAGCTTACCTGTATTTGTCGCTTGGTTCACCTGCACCTCACCTATCTTGCGTTCTCATTTGTACCCCTCGCTCATCTCCTCATCTCCTTCCAGTACTATGTGCCGCGTTCTTACAGAAAGAGGTTTGTCGACAATGTATCCTGGGATAAAAACCGGTGAGATACTCGTCTTTCCCTTTTTCCAATATCAATACACGTGCAGTGATCGCGCATGGTTCCCACTTTCACTGTTCTGAGTTCTCCAGAGGGCTTGTGGAACCATTTTTCTATATTTAACCAAGTCGACGCCTACGCCATCGTTCGCAAGATCATTCGTGACGCGTGACGACGCTGACGGCGAGTTCCTCCGTTTTTCTTTCTTCATGTTTGAGAATTTTTCTTCTATAAACGTAGTCATGCTCCGGGATTCACTGGACAGAAAAGCTGTCCGTGTTACGTCGTTTTGGCATCTTCCAAAATCCCTTTTCTGTCCCGTTTCCCATCAATCAGCCTAAACACGCTATTCTGCGCTGGGAAGACTTGCGTGACGCGCGGAGTTTCGCTGTTGGATTCATTGACGTCACCGTAGTTGACGACGAAATGGGATCAGGTCGGTCAAAGGAATCCATGGTCGTTACCTTGAGGATGACAGCAACGATATTCAGCTATTATAGTTGGAAAGTTGGCACCCATTATGGATGACAAAGAGGTGTGTTTCTTTGTTCTCTATGTCATTTTCAACTAGATCTGTTACCGCCAGAATCGCTTAGATCGAAGTGAAGGTGACACAACTACGTCTCCAACTCAATCAACAACAACTGTTGCTACACTGAACAACACTCTCACATGAGGGACATGTTTCTAACGTACCGTTGTATGATGAGCGTATGGAGCACCCCTCACAACGTCATGATTGGGCAGTTTCAACCTCTTCATTAGTTTGGGCATGCGGAAGAATATCGGCACGATTGCCGTTCCGGGCGGAATTCCCGCCATAGACTAAGTGCATGAGCCTCATTAACATAGATTCTTCCCGCATCATATGTGGTGAGGTTGTTATGTCATCTTGTCTCAGAAGCTTTCTGCACTTCACGCATCGTGGCACATTTATTTTTTGGCTAAGTGACTATCTCCATCCAGTATCAATAGTACCCACATCCATCCGATTGCAGTTTTTCTTCCTAGTATCACGAAGTGACAAGTATTTATCTTCACGATATCCACCGAGAATATATAGTTCCGAAACATCTATTGCAGTAATCTTCTGGGGCGAGGTCAGTATGTCTCCGCAACTCAGAGGATAAGCTGTGGTCACCATTCGAAGTGAACAGCCTAAATCGGGCTTTCCCTTGATATCTGGGCATAAATATTCGCGGAATACTCGCAAAGAAGTATGGCGAGGTCGGGCTTGTGCCGGGGTACCAAAGCTAACGGTATTACACCACCAGTCCCGGCCTGAGCGGTCACGTCTGCGCCACGGTCCAATAATAGCCGCGCAATGCGGATACCATCTCCTTGGGATTTATATTTGCCTTGTGACAAGCGGTGTAATGGGGTGTAGCCAGAGTTGTCTACCACATCCACTTCTGCGCCGCGTTCGAGAAGCAGCCGCGCTATCTCGCGCTTTCCAAAGTAGGACGCGTGGTGTAACGGTGTATTGAGGTTATTGCTTTGTATGTTTACATCCGCACCGTGTTCCAGGAGTAGCTGTGCAACACGCACACCATCCTCTGGAGACTTGTATTTGCCGCATGACACTTTGTGCAAGGCTTTCTCTCCATACGCGTCCTCCGCACTCACTCCTGCACCATGGTTAAGAAGCAGTAGTGCGATCTCGAACACCCCATAGTATGACGCATGATGTAATGGTGTCCAAAGACGGTATTGTCGTGCGTTTACATCCACGCCACGCTCCAGGAGTAGTTGTGCAACACGGAGGCCGTCTCCCTGTAATTCGTATCGGCCGTATGACACACAGTGCAAAGGTTTCTCTCCAAAAGAGGTCTCTGCGTTCGCATCTGCACCATGGTCGAGAAGAAATCGCGTGATCTCAAGGTTCCCGAAGTAGGATGCGCGATGTAAAGGTGTGGAGCGATGTTTGCATCGCGAGTTGACATCCATGCCGTGCTCCACGAGTAGCTTTGCAACGCACACACTATCTTGGGATTTATATCTGCTGTATGACACTAGGTGCAAAGGTTTCTCTCCAGTGTAAGTCTCTGCATTTAAATCTGCACCGTGGTCAAGAAGAAGCTTTACGATCTCGAGCTTGACAAAGTAGGATGCATGATGTAACGGTGTGAAGTGGTCCTTGCGTTGTGTGTTTGCGTCTCCGCCACGCTCCAGGAGTAGCTGTGCGACACGCACGCCATCTTGATATTCGCATTTGCCGTATGACACTAGGTGTAACGGTTTCTCTCCAATGTTAGTCTCGGCGTTCGCATCTGCGCCATGGTCTAGAAGAAGCCGTACAACCCCAAGCTTCCCAGAGTAGGACGCAAGGTGTATTGGTGTGCACTCGGCCTTGCATTTCATGTTTACATCCACACCGCGATCCAGGAGCAGCTTGGTGATACGCAAACCATCCTCTTGAGATTCATATTCGCCTTTTGACACCTCGTGTAATGGAGTATTTCCAAAATTGTCCACGGCATCCACTTTTGCACCGTGGTCGAGAAGGAGCTGCATGATCTCGAGCTTCCCAAAGTAACACGCATGATGTAATGGTGTCTTGCAGTCATTTCCTCGGGTATTCACGTCCACGCCATGCTCCAGAAGTAGCTTTGCAACACGCACACCAACCTCTCTTGATCTAGATTTGCCACGTGACACCAAGTGCAAAGGTTTCTCTCTGCTCTTGTCCTCCATGTTCGCGTCTGCACCATTGTCGAGAAGAAGCCGTACCATCTCGAGCTTCCCACAGTAAGATGCAAGATGTAACGGCGTCCTGTTGGCGTTTCCTCGTGTGTTTACATCGGCACCGTGCTCCAGGAGTATCTGTGCCAGACGTACGCCACCGTCTTGGGTTTCGTATTTGCTGTTTGACGCTAAGTGTAAGGGCTGATCCCCACTGCCGTCCCTGGCATTCACAACTGCACCATGGTCGAGAAGCAGACATACGATCTTGAGTGTCCCGTAGTGCGACGCAATGTGTAGTGGTGTCTTGTCGTCATTGCCTCGCGTGTTTACATCCGTGCCGTACTTCAGGAGTAGCCATACAACACACGCACCGTGCTCCTGTGATTTGTATTTGCCGCGTGACGCTAAGTGCAAAGGTTTCTCTCCACTCTTGTCTTTGGCATTCACTTCTGCACCATGGTCCAGAAGCAGAAGTACAATCTTAAGTTTCCCATCGTAGGATGCAAGGTGTAACGGTGTCCGGTGGTCATTGTCTCGTGTGTTTACACCAACACCATGCTTCAGGAGAAGATGTGCAATTTGCACACCATCATCTTGAGAGTCATATCTTCCGTATGACACTTTGTGTAAGGGTCTCTCTCCATGCTCGTCCTCCGGGTTCGCTTCTGCTCCGTGGTCGAGAAGAAGGCGTACCAGCTCGATATTCCCAAAGGAGGATGCAATATGTAATGGTGTCAAGTAGCCCTTGCGTCGTGTGTTTACATCCATGCCACGCTCCAGGAGTAGCTGTGCAACACCCACACCATCTTGGGATTCGCACCTGCCGTATGACACAGAGTGCAGGGCTTTCTCTTCATTCTCGTCCTCCGCGTCCATTTCGGCAAAATGGTCGAGAAGAAGCAGTACGATCTTGGGCTTCCCGAAGTAGGATGCAAGATGTAGCGGTGTCCAGTGGTCCTTACGTCGCGTGTTGACATCTATGCCGTGCTCCAAGAGTAGCTGTGCAACACAAGCTCCACTTTCGGAGTCATGTCGGCCTCGCGAAACCAGGTGCAATGCAGTCTCGCCCCAGTGGTTCTTCGCGTTCAATTTGACACCGTGGTTAAGTAGCATCCCCACCATTTTCGGACTTCCCTGGTATGATGCGGAATGTAACAGGATTGTGGCATACTTTTCGTGTACGTTGCCATTCACGCCGCACTCTAAGAACGATAAATGACACCTGGAGAGTATGTTCTTGGGAGTAATGCTCACCCTCTATCCATATCCGAAATGAATGATCCCAGCTATCTTCTGCTTTGAAATTTCCTCCACCCCCCAGGAGCAACTGCGCCAGCACTTTCCTCCCAAACCAGCACGCCGAATCAGACTTAGATATCTGACATTTTTCTCGTGCATAACCCTCAGCCCCATGCACAAGTAATAGCCGTGCAACACTGAAGCCATTGGCTTGGGCGAAACCGTTACCCCTTATAGCTATCTTTAATGGGGTACCTGGCTGGTCCTTCTCCTGGGAATCTCGTCGCGCTCGTTGGCAAACACTGCAGCTGCATGGTTCTAATAATACAGGTTGATACACGACTACGATCCAATGGCAGCTCGCATGAACTTACCCGACGGCGATTCCTGCGAATCCTGCAAGCCAACAAGACCCGGCGATTTAGACAATGTCAGCCAGCAGAAGGGTTTTTCGATTTCTATATCGGTGTTTGCGCCATGGTCAAGTGGTACCCGTACTATATCGACACTTTCATGATAGGACTCCAGACGGAGGGGTTCCAGGTCGCCATCGCTCCGCGAGTTCATGTAGGGCTGATGATCAAGTGACATCCGAGCCACCTTGAGCTCACCGACGTTTATTGCTAGATGTAGTGGGGTGCAGAGATCGTCGCGCTGGGCATTCACATTCGCGCCATGTTTGAGGAGAAATTGCATTGCGTCAATAGTGACATCGTCGGGTCGACCTATTATTCTGTGCAGCGCAGTCTGTTTTCTCGTGTCCCGAACATCAACTCTCCCACCGTGTTCGAGAAGGAGCTCCGCCACCGAAAAATGATTCCGGCATAGTGCGGCAGCTAGTGCAGACCCATACGAGCCACTGATAGAGTTTATATGCTGCGGGTGTTTGATGGCGATGTGCCGAACTAGGTCGTGGAATCCACAGAGGGCCGCATAGTACAATGGGCTCGGTATATCCGAAGGCAACCTCCCGCCAGACTCTGCGTCCATATCATAAATTCCAATCCACGACGCGAAATGTGGTTTGTCTGGGTCAAAGAGGGATTCCAACCCATCCATCACGTGTGAGGCGACGTCCTCGAATTGCGCATGGGTGACCCAGTGTCGAGCCGCATATTCAGCCAGGGGGGAGTCCATGACCCTTCTATCGCAGTTCGAATGGAGAAGAACTCCAAGACAGAGCTGCGCGAGGGTGGTGTGTGCAGGTCCGGGAAGGATATGAAATGGGATGAGGCGTTTAGAGAAAGAGGTGTGACGATTTGACGTCAAGAACTCTTTGACGGATAAGTGCGAGAGTTGCACCACCCGAGATCCCCGGTTGTCGACTATGGCGAGAAGACTCGAGAAAATGGACAAAATAGCATCTTCTTGGTTGTTTGACCGATGATCAGGGTGAAACTTCGGCATGGTCCCCTCGGCTACATCGAAATCAAACGTAAGAATTTCCGTTAGCTCCTCGATACGGAGCGGCCGGATGGAGACTGCCAAGCAATGGAGGAGATGACGAGCGTGCTTTCGGTTATTCTCGTTGATATTATTCAATGCGCTTGCATAAGTTTCTTCTAGAGTCTTAGGTAGCTTCTCGAGAACTCGTCGTATGTCTGATTGGACTGCGTGCCGCAGGGTCTTAAGTTGACAGAACACCCACTGGAACCTGTGCGAGGCATGAATTAAGATTTATCTTCGAACGAGGAGAAATACGCTTACCTTCCGTCGGCTCTTTCAGAGAGATTCTTGACAACTAGCTTCTTGTTCTTGTCTCGCCATAGCTTCATCTGCTTATCCGACGACACAGCGGAACTGACGTAGTCGGAAATAACAAGACTTTGCCTACTGTCATCGTGAAGGGAAATCACATTAATGGCCAAAGGTTTGAGTTTAGTTTGAATATCGACATCTGAGCGACTCGTGATACAGATACGCAAATTCGGAACGTGGAGGTGCAAGTGAACGAGATCCTTGATGAGGTTAAGAACCGCCTCTCGTGGTGATGGAATCCCAAAGTCAGGACACTCATCGAGTGCGTCCATAACGATGAATATTGGGTGTTGTACCGCAATGGCTAGCATTTCCTCGAGGCAGTCGATCAAGATACCATTGCTGGGCTGTTGCATTCCATCCCCGTGTGTCCAATAGAGACGGTAGATGATGTCGCAACAAGGCTCTGAGTATGCAGAAAGTTGTACTAAGAGAGAGGTAAGAACGTTGCGGACGTTTTGTTTTTCCTCGTCTCTAAAATCGAAGTAGAAATACGCAAGTGTAGCTTTTCCAGCGTGACGTATTTTCGTAATATGTTGTATGATGGCAGAACTTGTGGTCAAGATGAGTACCGTGACCGTAGATAACGTGTAGGAAATAACGAACCAAAGAATGGTCTTCCCTGAGCCCGCTGCGGGAGTAAGGAGACGATTAGGACTTGAGCCCCGAAATATGATGGGGACACACGTTTGCCGTGGACCCACAAGAGGGAACCATTTGACATCCAGTCCTCGAATACGTCGGCTTTGAATAACCACGCAGGTGGTACGTTATTGTAGGCCTCACAGGCGGTATGGTGGTTTGTCGACGGGTCCGGTGGAGAGAACCATTTTCGAACGTCCTCTTCTATCTGGTTCCCTGTGGCCGAGCTTCAGTGTTCACAAAGAGTGATGGAAGTACCATATCACATACATAAAACATTGTCTATGTGACCGTTGGCTTGCTCAATTTCTAGGCGTGAAATCATGGTTAAGCGTAGGCCAGCTATACGGTCATACAGGTCGCGTACCGGCTTGGTGCTCGATATTTGCTTTCAAGGTCTGATCTATGGCCATCCGGACCTGCTCCTGGATTAAGCCATTTAATCTCTTGAACGCATCCTCAATATTTCTCCTTCCTAGCAGCTTCCCGAAATATAGTCCTGATTAAACGTGAGAGTTGTCAAATGTGAAGCATATCTTGCACACACGCACTTTCTCGCTTTCCCATAACCTCCTTCGTCGCAATGGAGAGGATAGAGAGTACCTCAGCCGCGGTCTTTACAAAAAGCTCCGCCATTTCAGTGGTCAACGAGATCTGAGTATAATCCGCAAGGGGTTTGATAACGTTCTGGATGCGCTCAAACAGCTTGACGAGCGCATGGTGGCTCCTGTTAACATCTTTTGCTGCCTATATAATATCGGGGTTAAGAGGAGCCCATGAGTCGGAATAGCGGCAGAGAAGATACGGACGGCAAGGAGAACCTCGATCCCAGAAAATACGGCGCGTTCAGGGGGGAAAGGCTGCACAGCAACATCAGGATACACTTCAGGGAAGTACTGGCTGGGTTTCAGGAACGTACCAAGCTAGAAACGCCGCCAAGGGTCTCAGAGAACGTGGAAAGAACATCCACTATCGTGGTTATTAACGTCATCAACTTCTGATCGCCGTCTTTAAACCGCCGAAACTCCCTAGCTTGACCTTGAAGTATGGCTGCGATGACACCGACATAGCCAGATCGCTGTACCTCAGCGGCAAACGGATGTCCGAGAAGATCCCTCCCAGTCGTCCTCTTGTACTCGCCTAAGGCGGAATCAAGGATTGATTTGAAGTCCGAGGACGAGGTAGATGCCTCTCCTGGAGTGGACGAAGACATGCTACTTGCAACAGTATGTTTGTTAGTGATAATAGCAGAAGGGCAAGAGTATGTGGTGGTCCAGGTGGAACGGTGGAATTGAGTAGTAGGTAAGATAAGGCCTCCAATTGTGACCTGGGAAACTACGCCGCGGTACTGCCTTATGTTGTACTTCCGTTAAAAGAGCGGCAGGTGACTAGGCGTCTTGTGGACTGTGGCGCCTATCAGGATACTAGTTACACAGCCTGAGCGCAACGAGTACTACTTTTACGTATGCTAGCGGCGGCATTGCCAGTACCTCTTGTTGGGAGACAACAGATAACGTAAGCGAATTGTCTGTACGAATATGTAAGTTAGCCACATGAGATAGGGGTGTGGAGAGGAGCTACGCTTTCATCTCAATGATCCCACACAAATATACTCGGCAAATACTCATAACCCCAAGACCTCTTCCTTTCCTCTGAGTGTTTAAACGTTCAAGCTCAAGCTTCAGTCCAAGTATGATCAACTACATGCGGCACGGAGGAATCCCATGACGACTTTGACGCTGAAACGCTTCAGACATAATAGATCGTATGACCTACTCATCTTCTTCGTTCGCGCGGCAGAGGCCGAGCTACGAACTAGCTACGCGCGAAGTTTGGATATATTAGGAAGGTGTATCACGTGTCTCTTACGAGCGCTCTTAATAAGCCGGCTGCCGGGCCGAACGCCCCATCCTTCTCCACTATCCTACTGCGCATCATCGCGACCATCTGCGAGCTTCTTTGTCCCCCCTCCCCAATTGTATCGTGCAGGTTCTTCGTGTTCTTGATGTTAAAATTATGTTGCGCGAGTTGCATTGCCTACGCTTCATACATGCAATTAGTATGCTTCCGCGTGCACATGGCCCGTTGCTGTATTGTCTCTACTCGCCTCGGCGCACTCAGCCCTTGTTTACCACGCTAAAAGTCGCCGGAAAAGACACTTTAGGGAGTCGTGCTGCATGAGATCACCGCCGAGCTTCTTAATTTGACACTGATAGCGCCTGACCGAGCGAGTCGAGCGTCAGTTTGCTCAGCTCCCAATCAAGCTTGTGGATAAACTCGAAGCATACCTACATGTGCGATGACATCTTGCAAGACGATATGCCGAGTATACTGTACATGTCGCCAGTGCTGTGGCAAGATGAGCCTTGGCCAGCTTAGTAATTGCACACGGTGTTCCGAGAAACTTGCTCGTCGCTCGCGTACAACCTGCTAATCATTTATGGGATGTCCGGTTACCTGAGGTGAGGACATGATTGAGTCACTTTGATGTAGCCAGGTTCAGAGTCTACGTGAGGGACCCGCCGTACTACATGTTAAAGCTCACCTACTCGTGATGGAGCTGGGGATGAGAGTACTGTACCCATCCTCCTATGCCTTCTGGTAGCCCCCTTCGCGTGGACTCGCGGCTGGATCTTCGATGACTTTCTTATGCGTGACCTATTGCATCTTCTCCGCCAACACCTTTTACTGCCAGACGGACGATGGCAACTGGCAAGGTGCTACATCAACTGACACTTGACCTTTTGAGGCCATGAAAGTCGGGGCTGACCTTTGACCTGAGGTTGCTGTGAGAATCCGATCGCGTGAGGACTTTCAAGTTGACGGCGGGATAAGAAACGAATTGCGTCGTTGGAGTTGTGAATGGGACCAGCAGGTTGAAGAAAATAGGACAGGTGGTCTATGCGCGTCAGTCTTTATGACGGCGTGCTCTGAGTTCTGGGAGGGACGTACCTGAAGCGGCGCTGTCGGAATTCCACTCAGACCACCCCCTACCGGTTCATCCCCGTCCTCTATTCTATGCCATCCCAGATTCCCAGGTACCAAGGAGGTCGGTCTGCTGTGGCTCCTCAAAGTCTAAACGGCATCAATTGCCTGGGTGGAATAGGCGGGAGTGAATGATGCTTGGAATGACAAGTCAGTAGGGAAGGTACTCATGCCTCGGGAGCGAGTCAAGCGGACGAGAGTGATACGCACCAGAGAACCGGTGAGTGAGAAGAAAAGCAGACGAATGAAATTGGTGCACGTAGTGATGGTAACAGAGGTATTTCCCCCGAAAATAGCTAGACAATGAGGAGTTGAAAGGCGAAATATGATAAGAGCATACGTTTGCCGTGGACCCACAGAAGAGAACCGTTTGACATCCAGTCCTGGGATAAGCCAGCTTTGAAGAACTACGTAGGTGGTCCGTCATTGTAGGCCTCACAAGCAGTATGGGGGTTTGTCGACGGGTCTGGCGGAGAGGACCATCACGGAACGTCCTGTTCCATCTGGTTCCCTTCGGCCGAGCTTCAGCTTTCACATTACCGATGAGAGAAACAGCGTATCACGAATACTTGATTGCATCTGTGCTGTTAGCCATTTCGCCTATGTTATTCGCAATAGCGACATTCACTGTCTTGGAATCTGGGCAAACAATGGTTCAGCACGTAAAGCATGTAACCAGTAACTAGCCGGGTGGGTCGCGTACCGTCCTTGTGCTCAATGGTTGTCTTCAAAATCTGAGCTATGGCCATCCAGACCTCCTGTATCGGGTTATCTAATTTCTTGAACGCGTCCTCAATATCTGTCCTTCGTAGCAGTTTCCTGAAATATATTCCTGATAAAATACGAGAAGGTCAAGTATGAAGAATATATTAAAGAAATAACTCACTTGCTCGCTTTCGTTTCACCTCCTTCATCGCAACGGAGAGGATAGAGAGTACCTCAGCCACCATCTTGACAATCACCTCCGCCATTTCCGCCATTTGAGTATAAACCCCAAGGCGCTTGAAGAAACTCTCGATGCGCTCAAAGAGTTCGACGAGCGCATCGTGGCTCGCGCTCACCAGCGCAATACACTAGATATTTACGGCTAACTTGGGTATTGCAGAGAACGAGAGGGACGTGGGAAAGGCCAAGCAGGAAATGTGTTCCTTCGTAGGTTGACTATTCCGAGGGTAGTGTGCCTCCGTCCTTGCAGGTATGTGTTATGAATGGAAGACGTATGGTGTCGTTACCGTGACCAAAGACACATGATACACAATCAAATGGGGACTATAATCAGAATAAATACTCCATCGGGGAAGAATGATAAGTGAAGGCTTATGAGGTACAGGCCTTTAGGACTGCTCTAGGTGTCCCAACGATGGAGCGCGTCCATAAAGTTCATAAAGGTTCTGAGAGCACGAGACACGCGCCCGAAGAAACATGAATTCGTAGGCAAAATAATACACGCAGCCGAGCCTTGTATTGCCAGCAGAGACAAGCGTTTTGTACTTCGACTGGGTGCGCTGGCTCGGGAAGGCAACTGCAGTACGTTTCGAGGACATGGTCACTGGCATTGACGGTTGGCAGTGTCGCAATACCAGGAATTCGGGACAAGGATCGGCGGGCAGTTGGGACCGAAGATAAAAACGCCCACTCCAAACTATGAAATGACTTAGCCGGTCACAGGCGATACAGTAGCACTTACGGCCTCGCAGAAGCGGATGTAGTCGTCATCTTGACTGGGAACGTACAAGGCCGGTTGTCTACCCCTTTGGAAACACACGCTTTCACAAGAAATGGAAGCTTCATTGCCTCAGGAAAAGATTGTCTGGGCTACAAATAAGTCTTGTACTGTCAAAAATAAAGACAAAGATGGCAGCCACAGACTGACTCGGAACGTTGCAACCGGCCAAGAGTCGTGATTGTGTAAGCATAAGCGAGGCGTTGCTATTGCCTTTTTCGGATTTATTCATTGACACCTGACCATTGTTCTGACGCACTTTTGTTGAACTTCGTCAAGAACAATGTGAAGTGGCTTGCCACGCCGCAAACAATGCCCGTGAATGAGGTGAAGAATGTCATCTTTATTCGTCACGTTTCCAAGGCGAGGGTCGTCTAACACGCCTAGGTACTTAAACTTGGCCGTCTTGTGCATGGCGTCCACACCCCTTCCTAGAGGTCGTCCGCAGTTATTCTCTCAGCCCACTGGTGGTGCCACTCGTTTCTTTAAGGCGGCTTAGAGCCTTCCACAACTCTTTCTATCTTACCTGCTCACATCAACCTGGTGTTGATTTCTCCCAGCCTCTTTTCACTACGCTCACGGACTTTGTACTATTGTCACACATCTTATTCTCACTCATAGTATAACAATCCACGCCCATCTCATAATGCTTCCCCCTCGCGCATGTGAGTCGTCATTTTCTCACCTTATTCTTTCGCATGACCTAATTTGCCCACCCGTTAGATGTATTCTTAGGCCTAAACGGCGTTCGCATTCTCTCTATCATCGCACTCTTGCTCGTGTTTTCGAGTAGCATCGTGACCATGGTTCACGACGTTGAAGCCGTCAATAATTTTATTGCAGCTGGCAGATCCAACTCGACTAGCGCAGCCAGTCAGATCGACTGTGACTACTACATCGCGTATATTCTAGTTTGTTTCCTCTCCCACGCGTCATACTTACCTTTTTTCAGCTACAGCACTGTTCCCAATGAACCGGCTGGCGCCTTTTGGGCCGTCCTCAACCGAGGCCTCATTATATGCCAAGTCATCGCGCTCATTCTCTCCGAAATTGGGTGGCCGTTGTCGTTCTTCAACCGGTATTTCCCCGTGCTTGGTTCTGACTTTGGTCTCGGTCCACTTGGAGTCATGCAGTGCCTGTACGTCTGTCTCCGCTTTTCTACCGTCGCTCCCGTTGACACGGTCATGCCACATAGACTCGGCGCGGCCATCCTCTCGCACCACGTGGGCGATTTTTCACTCGTCTCGGCATTTTTCCTATTCTCTGTCGGCTGCCTCAACATTTTCTTGGGACTCATCTTCCGGGAAAATGCTAAGATCAAGCGAAGCGTTACCTCGTGGCGAGAACAAGCCAAAGGGGTTCTCCCACCTCCAGTCCAGCGCGCGGCGTCTTCGGCGTCCACACTCTTTAACAGTTCACTGTTCTCCGAGAAGGGCCCTAGCAACGAGCGAAAAGGGCGGTTTGACGGGTATGGGTTTGGGAGGCAAGCCGAGAAGAAGGCGGGTCTCAAGGACTTCATTACCAGGCCTGTGGAATCACTGCCGCGCTATGCCCCAGGCGTTCAGCGAGCTCGCCCGGTGGTGTATAGCCAGACACTTGTCTCATGACGCTTTATTACGTTTGACCCCCCAAAACGATTCCTTCACACACTTTCACGCGCCATCATGCCGCCAGCATGTAGTACTAAGATATTGTAGCCATAGGTCCTCGGAGAATTAATATAGTATGTACGTTTTGGGGGTTGCTCCACTATTCCCGATTCTGGACCTAACCAGAACGACGCCTCGCCAGCTTACTATATTCATCGGTTTGTAGCTTGTTATCCGGCTGCTGGAACGTTTCGTCCTTGCTTGCTGCAACGGAATAAGTCGGGAATCGCGATTGCGTAACGATCAAGAATGACGCAACCTTTCCATATCCGGCAGAGATCGGAAAGTGCCACAGCTTCTCTTCTACAGTTGTAGCACTACCCACACAGCTGAAACTGAACATACAGGCGCGCCCACCTGATACAGTCTGTATCCGACGGAGTTTTGATATTCCATGGGTGTCATCCTAGACGGACGATGATGTGGTATTCGAGTCATCACGAGTTTTGAACTGTATGTATGACGCGATCAACGAGCAGCAGCCGAACGAACGCGCGGACGATTACATCCATTCGTTTAATGAAGATTCGAGTTGGACGCGAAGCGATAGACGGTGGTGACTCCAAAATACTGAGAAGGAGCAGTATGACCCGTACACGTTGGTTGTGGTGTTAAGGTTCGACGGGGACATCCCCTGGGATTGACGATGATAACACGTTGACTGATAAGAACACAGCAACGTGGACATTTCCGTGGCGCAGGGGCGCAGGGCCGAGTGCGAACGAGAGCGGTCCGTTGGGGCGCGGCCGTCGATGTGAAGCCGAAGCTCCGATCGCAGATAATCTCTCTGTATAAAAGCTCCCAAACTTTCATCCCTATCCCTATCCTTCTATCCTTCTTCCTCTCACTTCAATCAATCGCAATGGTAAGAGACTCCCCTCCTTCTCATCTGTTGCGAGTGCTGACCTTTATAATAGGTCCAAGTCGGAATTAACGGGTTGGTTCCCACACCTACCCTTGGCTTGATGTACTGATGAACCGGCCCCGCCCCTGAATGTTGTCGTCTCCAGTTTCGGTCGGCCTACTTTCCAGTTGGTGGCGTTCTTACATATCACTCACTTGTCTTCGTATCAGGTCGTATTGGCCGTCTGGTCGCACGCAATGCGCTCCAAGACAAACGAGTCCACGTTGTGGCAATTAATGAGTAAGGGTTTCAATCAGGAGTAGTGTCCTAGTCTCACGATTCTTCACTAGTCCCTTCATCGACCTAGAATACATGGTGCGATCTCTTACTTTGCCAAATGCGGCGTTGTCGTGTCAACTACATGTCATTAGGTTTACATGTTCAAGTACGACTCAATCCACGGCCGCTTCAAGGGTACTGTGGAGGCCAAGGACGGCAAGCTTGTCGTCGACGGCCACAGCATCACAGTTTTCCAGGAGCGCGATCCTGCCAACATCAAGTGGGGCTCTGTCGGTGCCGATTACGTCGTCGAGTCATCTGGGTTTTCACCACGATTGACAAGTGAGCCGTTGCGGAGTCTGTATACGAAATACGCTGAATGGAACTTCACCTCAGGGCATCAGCCCATTTGAAGGGCGGTGCTAAGAAGGTCATCATCTCTGCGCCGTCGGCGGATGCCCCTATGTACGTCTGTGGCGTTAACCTTGACACGTATGATTCCAAACACACCGTGGTAAGTATGTCTCCAGCGCACATATATGAGTCTCACGTTATCATTTGCTAGATCTCCAACGCGTCCTGCACGACCAACTGCTTGGCCCCTCTCGCAAAGGTCATTCACGACAAATACGGCATTGTTGAGGGCTTGATGAGCACAATCCACTCTACGACTGCAACACAGAAGACCGTGGATGGACCCTCAAACAAGGACTGGCGTGGTGGACGTGCCGTCGGCAACAACATTATCCCATCCTCAACGGGTGCTGCTAAGGCTGTGGGCAAGGTCATTCCCGACCTGAACGGCAAACTCACGTACGCAATCAATCAATTATTCCTTTGATTTTGTGTGCCAAATTCTGCCCGCAGTGGACTCGCCTTCCGTGTCCCGACGCTCGATGTCTCAGTCGTTGATCTCGTAGTGCGTCTCGAGAAAGAAGCCACGTACGAAGAGATCAAGGAAGTTGTCAAGGAGGCTTCTGAGGGCAAGCTCAAGGGCATCCTCGATTACACGGACGAACAGGTTGTGTCGACTGACTTCGTTGGACACACCGCGTCCTCGATCTTTGATGCCAAAGCTGGCATTCAGCTGAACAAAAAATTTGTCAAGCTCATCGCGTGGTACGACAATGAGTGGGGCTACTCAAAGCGCGTCGTCGACCTGCTTGTGTTTGCGGCCGATAAAGACGGCAACAATTGAGTGCATTGGTTCCAGCGCTAGATATGGTGAATGTTTTCTGTTGGCGCTGTTCTTTGGTAGATTTTTATTGATAAAAGAAACAAACGAGAGGTTGTATTACGAGACGATGAAAAATTATACTTTGTCCTGACACGTGACTTTAAGGATGACCGGATGGCCCGACAAACTTTGGTATGAATTCGTTCCGTTCTTGTTGCTTTCTGCCACCACACCGCCGAGGCCCTGCTCGGACTGGCTGTCTTTTCTCCAGCACATTTGATTTAGGACTGCTGCATTGCACATTTACTATCAACTTTCGTTTTCACGTCGCTCGTTCAAGTTTTTCGCTCAAGCTATGACAAACATTTCCAACTATGGGCCTGTCCGCCGCATGTCTCCTCCGGTGTCCGCTGACAACAGAAAACCTTACTCCAGAACTGGTTTGAAAGGTGTTCTCGGTACTCTGGATCTGAACTCTGGCGATTCTGTTGTGCCCACTACTCTCGATTCTCCTTATTATCCCTTCCACGTTGAGACACCTCAGCTCGAGGCTCCCACTCAGGGCCGCTTCACTGTTCCCGATGGCTCTCGTGATATTGCTGGCTTTCCTACATACGAACAATACCAGCGCATCGAGGAGGAGTACCTTTCGTCCCTCTCGGAGCGCAAACAACCCAAGGCGCTCATCTCTCAGAGTCTCTTGACAAGATCTATGCTGTCCTGCAGAACGGCTCTGAAGACCGCGCCAGCACCGCTCAGTTTCGTTTCTGGGTTCGCAAGATGTTTGTCCTTGCCTACCCTCAGACTTCTTTCAACCACAACACTACTACTACTACTCAGTCCCCCGAACCCGTCGTGCTGCACGATAAGCGCCCAGTCGCGATCAAGGAGCGACTCTACGAGGTTCTGTGCTACTGCCATGCCATTGCGCGCCACGGCGGGCGCGACAAGACTTGTGCTATGCTCCGCCTCCACTATTCTTGGGTGCCTAAGGAACTCACGGCCAAGTTCGTCAAGTCCTGCCCAACCTGACCCTGAAGCGCAGCGGCAACCCGGACCTCCTCTCGCAGATCAATTACTCTGCGCCACCATACGTCCCAGCCGCGCCGGATTCCACCTTGCTCAGCACTGGAGGACCAAACGACTCATCAAGCTTTGCTGGCTCATCGGTCTCTGACAACGGTTCTGCTACTGGGAGTTCTGCTGCGAGCTTCGCTCCGTCTATCTTTGCGACGCCAGACCTTTCCGTCTACCCGAGCCCGACGCTCTCAACCGGAAGCGGAGGCCCAATGACGCCCTCGCCTTATCTCCACGGCGGGCTCTTCGGCTATCCAGCCGTGTTCGACCCAGGCCATAGCAGCCTCTCCTCCGTCGCCAGCTGGGACCCGTCTCCCTCTCCGTGCGTTCCAGCCTACCGCGGTGGCGGAATAGTGACGAGCCGCAACCGGGCAGCAGCGCCGGCGACGACGACGACGCGCATGCAGGGCACCTGCACCTCCCCACGCCCAGGAACGTATCCCGCTTTGCGCGCGGCTACGACCACCCCAGCAGCGTATTCAGCTTCTGCGGCGCGCGCAATACCGAGCCGAGCAGCACGCCCACCACCGCCGCCCTGCGTCATCGATGGCAACATCGACCCCGCGCTCTTCATGGAGGGCTTCCCCACTCCTGGACCTGCGCGCCTCTCGGAAGCGCAGTGGGAGATGCCTGCGGGCGCGTTTGGTGTACAGAGCCTCCATTTGCTTCTCCATTTGGCCGCGCCGAACGGCGTTTGCTGTCCCGCTCACCGGGGCGTGCGCAGATGCGGATGCCGTATACGGGCGCAGGTGCAGGGATGGTGTTTGCGCCGGTGCCGGTAGGAGTTGGGAGGTTGAGGAGCGTGTTGTGTGAGATGCAGGAGATGGATGCGGACGCGGACGCGGAGATTGAGGCGGACGGGCGGCCGGAGGTGAAGGTGGAGGACACGGGGCGCGGAGAGGAAAGGTGGGAGAGCCCCGAGGCGTGGCTTGTGCCGTCGGACTCTGCTGAGGAGGCCGATGGTGTTGGTAAGGCCGAGGCCAGCTATCATGAATAGGTGACGGCGCACAGTACCGCCTATTGCATTGCGATCCTATTTTTGCTCCCATTTCTCTCGCTCCGATCGTTACTGTCTGCTCTGCCTGTGATCACTCCAGTATTCGTTGTCTTTGTCTGTCTACGTCCATCTGTATCGCCATCTTTTCAATTACTACACCAATGTATGCACATTTATCTTATGCCACGTCCTCGATCTTTCCAGGAGTCGAAGACGCCGTGTTTCCATTGGATACGTGTCACGCTCCGCACGTGGGACCCATCTAGTGATGAATGGAGAACAATCGACTCGCGTGAAACACAGGACAGACGTAACGAGAGCGAGTCATGCATGCAGACAAAATAAGTCCATTCCAGCAGAAAAAAATTAGAAACCTAAAACAGAGATGAAAATTGAGAGTAGAAAAAAACGACAGTAAAGGATTGTCACAGGTCGGTATTGTACTTGACGATGGGCGTGTCAAGACTAAATTAGGTAGGTATAAGCTACGAGCGAAGCAGAAGGAGCACCATACAGGACGTCGGAGAGGAAAGAAAAAGGAAAAGGGGGAAAAAAGTTACATGTAAAAAAATCAAACACACCTTTCGCCGACTCAAACAAACCTTCCGCATACCACCACGCCCACATTCCTCCTATCGCTGCAGTTCAAGGTGCCTATAACGAAGAATTAGCGTCCGCGGATCAATCCTCAACAAAAAGAAAGACGTACTGCGTAATATAGTCGTACAAAAACTTATAGCTCCGCAGATGACCTTTCAGCCGACGTATATCGATCGAGTAGGTATCCTTGAGGCCATCGAGCTTCGTTAGCTCGACATAGAACCGCACTTCGTCGCCCTGGTCTTGACTCGGATCTCCATACACAGGTTCAGGCACCAACTCTCCAGGCGCCACACCTGCGTCCCGGTGACTGCGGCAAAACTGGAGAAGGTGTGATTTCCGGCGAAGACGCCTCTGGGTCCGCTCCGTTCGATACCTGCGAAGACTGACGGCGCATAAGTAGGCCCTTCAGCATCCCCCCAGTCGCGCCTCCAAACGTGGACTGCGATGGTATAGGAAGACCGCGTTTATCTACCTGCAGTAGTAACAGTCGCACGAGCCGCGTCGGGAGCGTGTCGATCAACAACAACAACTTTGCACAAATATCGACGAAAGCACGCACTCCGTTCGATGCCGCGGACCCTATCAACGTAAATGCCGCGAGCCCCAACCCGGTGTTCGCGTTGGGGTCCCGCAGTCCAAGCCCGAGTCCGGACGGCGTCGCCGGTGCGCGCCGTCTCTTCGCACGCACGCACCGGTACTTGTAGTCGCTTTCGACCTGCACCTCGACGCCCATACGCACGAGAACGTCGCGCACGTGGCGCATTACCTCGATTGGCACGCCAGTCGTGACCGTCGCCTGACTGACCGCGCCGTGGTGCGTGCGGATAACTCCCTTTGGCGGCGCGACGTGCCGCCGCACAAGCTCCGCAAAGCTTGGCGCGGCCGGCGCTCCCTCCGTTCCGGTGCTGGCAGTGCGCTGCGGATGCGGAGGACCCATGCGCGACGGCACGTTGGTATACGCTTCCGCAACATCCGAGCCGTATGTCGTCGGAACGGCGTTGACAGAAGCAGAGGATATATTTCCGCCCACGGGGAACGCGTTGCGCACGGAAGGCTTCCCGCCCAGCGGCGGAGATGGTTCTCCTTCGTCGTCGAGGCCGCGACCCTTGCTCCGCGAGCGGAACCACTGCATGACCTTACGCGCTTTGCTGGTACTCGCAGGCAGGACGTGTCCACCGCCGTCGGCGGCGCGCGGTACCTTGTCGCCATGTCCAGGCTCCTTCTCCGATATCGACGTAGGGATTACCGGACGCGATTGGCGCTCTGATGGTTCGCGTGAGCGGTCCTTTTCGCGTGACGGTGTATCGGGATCGCGCGGATCGCGCGTAGAGCTACGGCCGGAGCGTACTTTGATCGAGCGCGCGATTGGTTCAACCATCACGCTCAGCGTGCTACGACGATTCTTCTTGCTGTCCTTGTCTGGACTGAGGAGGGACGTCTGCGTGGAAGAAGCCTCGACTGTCGGGCTGCCAGTGGGCGACGATGAGACCTGCAGCGTCGAGGGGCGGCGAGAAGTCGATCCCGAAATTTTAGAAATGGTCGTGTAAAGCGAAGTTGACGCTGAGCCCTCCGAGGGAGAACGAGCAGTTTGGGTAGGAGAAGTCTCCGAGGGAGTGGTTGGGCCAAAGATCTTTCCGAGGCCCATTTTGTCGATGGAAAGACCTCTGACGTGTTTGCCCTTTTTGGATGAACCTGAACCTGACACAGAACCGGTACCCGATCCAATGTAAAACGCCTCGGTTTGAGCACTTGGGGTCGGTGGCGGGCTCGCTGCATTGACAGTGACGACTGGCGGCTCGATTTTGGTGGGTGCTTGCACTGCAGGTGAAGTGCCCGGGGAGGGTGGAAGTGGTCGGGGTCCAGTAACAGACGGCCGGCGAGGTTTCTCTTTCGGCTGTACCTGTTGTGGAGGTGAAGGTGGCTGTGACTGTGGCGGCGGTGGAGGGCTTGATTGATCCTGAAAAGGCTTATGCTCCTTCTTAGGCGTATTAGTTTGAGCGCTTGAGGGTTCTGGTTGGCCGTACTCCACTTGGATGGTGTGCCGCATTCCATTTGCTTTACTCCGCACGCTGTTGGTACCATTGGTAGTGACCGCTGGAGCAGGCACCGGTGGAAGTGAGTCCTTGCGTGAGCTTGAGCGCGGGCGCTGCTGCGGTTGTTGTTCGACAGCAGTTGGGATATTAGGAATTGGAACGGCCGCCGGATCGGTTGGGCTCTGGGCGAACGGGTCATCATCCACATACGCAGATGGCTGGGTCGGCATCACAATCGTAGAATTATATCCACGGCGTGCTTGCGACTGTGCTTGAGACGCAGCAGTGATGTCCGCTGAGGTCTCATACAATGTCTGGTCCTCGGTTGCGTGAGAATGGCTACGGGGCGCGACGGCAACGCTGGCGTGAGGGAAGACGTCATTTTTGGCGCTCTGAGAACGCGCCACTTTATTGTGTTCTGTCGCTGTGGCCTGAGCGGCGTTGCGCATTTGCCGCTGATAAGCTTGACGCTTGGCCCTGTGGGATTCGATGGCGCTTGCTTCGAGATCTTCGATCGTCTTGTCGAAAATGTACGCATATGGCGCGAGCCACGGGTGCTGCATGACGAGGCTTAGTTCTGCGCGACGCTGAGGGTCTGGCTGAAGCATGATAGATAGTAGGTCGCGCGCCTCGGGAGAGATATAATCGGGGAAGGATAGAGGCGTGTTGACGATATATCTGTAGAGTAGGTTGATATTGTCACCGTCCGGATTGGCGGGATCATCGTCGAACGGAAGATAGCCCGCGAGCATGGCATACAGGATGACGCCACAGGACCATATATCGACAGCAGAGCCAACGTAGGCACCTTCGGAAATGACGAGCTCTGGAGCCGCGTAACAGGGCGAACCGCATGAAGTTTGCATTAGGTCGTCGGAGCGATGTTCGAAGCGATTGGCGAATCCAAAGTCGGTGATGATGACGTTGCGGTTACGGTCCAGAAGAAGGTTTTCCAGTTTGAGGTCACGGTGAACGATTTTGCGCTGGTGGATGTACCAGACACCGGATATGAGCTGAGCAAAAAGACGACAGGCGTCTTTTTCTTTGAGGTAGCGGTGGGCAAGGATATGATCGAAGAGTTCACCGCCAGAGGCGTAGTCGAGGATGATGCCGATGTATTTGTCCGTCTCAATAACATCGTATAATCTGACGATGTTGGGATGTTTGAGCATCTGTTGGGGATATTAGGTTCGTTAGACAATCAGCTCGGATGGATGGGGCGCTACAATAACGAACCCTGAGAACCTCGATCTCTCGTTCGACTTTTGACATGCGGAGAGCCGAGTCGATATTGTTTCTTTTTATGAGCTTGACGGCGACTTCTTCTGCCCATGTTGTGTGGAGCCGAGTTTGACCTTTCCGAACTCGCCCTCGCCAAGGGTTTGAAGAAGTAAATACGGGCCGAATTTTGGAATGGCTCGGCGAGGGTGACTAGCGGCATATTGGACGGCGGAAGGGTGGGAATAAATGTCACGAAATGGGGGCTGGTGCTGGTGGTGTTGTTGCTGTTCGTCGGGATGAGTGGAGGCAGTGACGGAGTGGGAGGCGCGTTTGCGAGAGGATTGGGGTGGTGCTGCCTGTGGGGTTGGTGCAGCTGTTGAGACGGAGGCGGGACGAGGGGCGCCGTTCTGTCGCGAAGGACCGGGAAGAGAATTATCTGGGATTTGAAGAGAGTCCATGTCGACGGAGAAGGGAAGAGGAAGGGCCGAGGACGTATTTAAGCGAGGGAGTCGTTGGTTCAAAGCCTCGTTTTGTTACCATATACACTGTCACGTGTTCTAATCACACACTCAGCTCTGCCTTATCCCCCTCCGCTACTGCCGTCTTCAGCTCACTCTCTCCCAACGCTGGGGTAACCCATTCACCCAAGAACTTGTCCACCTGTTCTGGAGCACGGCCGATGAACGACCGCGGCTCGAGCAGTGCATCCAACTCGTCCTTGATCGGCTCAAAGTATACGTCCCTCCGTACTCGCTCGATCAAGTCGTTCTCCAACCCCAACTGTTTCACTTGATATGCTGCTTCATGTGATAGAACCTATGCCCAGCGGCGATATAAGCCCGCCGCACAAACGCTCCACCAGAAAGAAAATGCCAGACGCACTCTGATCTTCTCGTGCGCTTCTTGTCGATCACCCCCCTTCTTGACAAGCGCCATGATGATATTTTCCGTAGCCATGAACGGCAGTTCCTGCGCGATCCGCCGCTCAATAACCTTCGGGTACACTACCAGGCCCTCAGACACGTTTTGCAGCGTCGTGAGCACTATGTCCGCAGTCAGGAACGCCTCTGGCAGCGTCACCCGCCGATTCGCGCTGTCGTCCAGCGTGCGCTCGAACCACTGCACGCTCGCCGTCCCGAGCGCGTTCTGGTGCAGCGTCATAAGGTGTCGCGCAAGCGAGCAGATGCGCTCCGAACGCATCGGGTTCCGTTTGTATGCCATTGCCGAGGAACCGATTTGCGTCGACTCGAATGGCTCCTCGACTTCCTGCAGGAGCACGTGCGTGCGTCGTATCAGTTTCGTCGCAGGCGAAAGGCGGGCACAGGGAGCGGGGGAGCTACCTTGAGACTGGCGAGGAGGCGCAGGTCAGTTGCGATTTTGTGCGCTGTCGCGCCGAATGAGGCCAGGGGTGCGAGTACGTCGACATCGATCTTGCGTGAGTAGGTCTGCGATGTGACGGGATAGGCATACGCAAAGCCCGACTTCTCCGTGACCAGCCGATCAAGTTCCTCGACCTTCCGCAACTAGCTTAGATGCTCCTGTGGGCGGGTATGGTGGAATGATGGCGCACCTTGTCGTGATCGCCATCAAAGAGCGCCAGAAAACTTGCTTGTGTCCCTGTCGTACCCTTGACACCACGAAATCCAATGTCATCGCGAGCCCGCTTGACGTTTCGCAAGTCCCATAATAGCTCCTTCAGAATGGATGAGCGATATCCGGATGAAACATAAAACATGGACGCACTTGCAGCCAGAGCGTTGCTCGCTTGCCCACCGTGGTCAATTGTGCGGGCTGGAAGTGAGTGAACCCCAACGTGGGGAGATCACGATACTGTTTTGCGAAAAGGGCGAAGCGATCGATCACTACGGCGAGCTTTTTGTAGACAATGGTCAAGGCTGTTCGAAGGAAGATAAGGTCTGCATTGCTGGGTTTGGGTTTTATGAACGATGGAAGGAATGGAACGACGTTGTTCGCACGCACTCTGTGACATAACAAGACGTTGCCCCAAGACTGCGTACGATCAATTAGAGGTTAACGGTGTAATCTGAAAATACACGTACTGGATGATCCTGGCCGCCGATGGTGCAACCGTCCCAAACGTGTGCACATGAGCCATCACGTCGTGACGTCTAGCCTTCTCTTCCGCAGCGGCGATCTCGAATTGGTTTTCATCTAGGTGCTATGCCGTCGCATGCGGCGTTGAGACCTGTACGGATGTAATACGGCTAAAGTGTACAGACCAGATTTTGTTTCATCTCTTCGATCGCGGCATCGGAAATGGGCAGGCCGAGCTCCTTCTCGGCAATGGCGAGAGTGAGCCAGAGCTGGCGCCACGTGTGATAGCGATTCTGTGCCACTACATGTTAGGAGGAGGAGTCGATGGGTGGACTGCCAGAATACCTCAGCGGAGAACAAATGCGCCATTTCTTTGCTAGCATAGCGGCTAGATAGGGGCGTTTGATATGTGTCGTGCTGGGACATGTCGAAAGGTGGATGAGTGCCGGCCCGGGACCAATCCCGCTAGGCTGCCCTCGATAACGCTCAAAAGGAATGAGAACAAATTGCCAGAGCAATTCCGAGAGATACAGCGATACGGGGCCCAAATGGCGAGCCTCGGCTGCGTACGGACAAACAAAGAGCACCAGCCGAACGTAAGGGTGAAGGGACCGCACCGCGACGCCGTAAGGGCCACGGCCCGGAAACCAACATTCCCGGGCCCGGCTTGGGTGTACGTACTACAGCACCCTGACCTTAGTTTCGCTGGAATTGACCCGCGTCTGCGAAAGCAGCGTCATGGTACTAGTACACTCGAATCACCTAGGCGAACGTCAGATTGTATGATTCTGTGGGACGTCCAGCGCAAGATCCAGCATCCAGACTGTGTATTTCTGATCTTCTGGTTAGCATTTCGACGTGGAGACTCGTGCCCAGTCAACCCGGTTCGAGGGTTCGACATAGGCTTCAGGATGGCGAAGAGCTGTCATACTAAGTAACGTATGTCAAGACGATGCAGATGCTCCGGCTTGTGCTCCGGTAGTACACATTATGCGCAGAACTCACTGCCAGGTTCTTCAGCACCACCGTGACGATACTCAAGACCGTACTTTCGACGTCGTGAATCTCCAGGGGAGTGGTACCTTTTATCACTTCGTAAATAGGTACTGTTTTCCGAACACACTACAACGAAATTTCTAACCCCGGCTCAAAATAGCTCGACAAATTGAAAGTATCGATGCTCATCAAGTTGAACTACGACTCGTGCCTCCGCCTATATTGATACAAATCACAAAGACACGATTCGGGACGCTCTATTACCGTATGTGTTGTTATTGGGCATCTCCGAACGTGTGGACACGAGACAAAAAAAAAAAAAGAACGTGGACACCAGCGAGGAAAATTTGCGTATTCATCCTGAGGTCAACTTGCTCGTTCGAGTCAGCGCCGACGTCGGAACCATTGGAGTTTATCTAAAATTGAGGCATTCCGTGGAAATGCATCAATTCAGAATTTGGATCAAACTGGACACAGTCATTCAAGCTATTCAAGTTTTTGAATTCGATGCGTTTACTTATTTTCTTTTCCAACAACTGGTTTCAACTTCTGAATAGTGTAACTAGGAACACTTCAAGATCACCTTCGCTCGACTATGTTGTACGTGCTCAAAAGTGTGTGCGTGAGAGTCGTGTGGCAGTGCGTGATCCAACTCCAAAAGGGGGGGAGGTAAGAGGTTAAAGTGGGTGACAGGACTGGTCCTTCAAGTGCCTCGGCGGCCTGACTCTCAGGACGAAGGGAATACAAAATGCGAATACTAACTCGGGGAGGAAAACGATTCCCTCTTTATTTCTTCGAAACATGCCGCTTTAAGTACAGAAGAGTACCTAAGCTAAAAGGGAAAGGTAAAAGGAGGGCTCATAAAAGGAATAAAAGCATATGATAGAGTAGGCAAAACAAGATGGACTCGGGCAACAAGGCAGCATGAGTGTAACGTCCCGGGTCATAGTAAGTATCTGACCTAACCCATAAGCGATGGGACGTGATCCAAGGGGGCTCTTGCTATACTGATGCATGACTGATGATCCGCTTACTATACGATTGCTAACGGATGATGGCTCGCTTACTGTACGATACGATGACTGATGGATGACTGATGGATTACAATACGATGACTGATGGCATGTAGTATGCTGACTGAATAACCGTGGACGATTACCAGCAGATTAGTAGTAGTGGCGGTCTCGCTGACGAAGGCGGATCGCGCGAGTAGTTTATAAGGAAGCTATCGACTGTTGTAGTCGATAGCTTGGATTTCTTGTACATCTCTCGACTTGTTATCCAAAGCCGGATTCCTCTCTTACTCTTTCGTCCTACGGGGCCGCGTGTCAAGACAAACAAAGTATCAACTCCGCCTTCGCGCGTTGAGACGTCACTCAGTCTTTGTACTTGAGTAAGACTACTGCTGAGTCACCGCGTTCACTCTACGTTGCCTAAGTCAGGCTCACGTGCTGCTCGCACGCAACAATGAGGAAGATCGAGATAAGAAATTGATGGTTTCGGGCTCAGCCAGGTAGCTCATGTAACGTTTCTACCAAACGTTGTTCCGACTTGGAACTCTTGATGGCCTTGAACCAAATAACAGACCGACGGCAGTTGAATAACGATGGTCGAACACGAAAGACGAACCAAAGGACCAGGGCTTCGCCTTATACTGGAAGGATACAACAGGGATCTTCAAGAGATGAGAGGACAGACCACACAATGATCAACAAGATGAGAGGAACAGGCAAACTAGCCAACACTTCAATTGTTCTCAAGGTAAACTCAAGGTAGACTTTAAGACAACGAAGATAAGGTCTCGTCTATCAAGACAGAGCACCTTATATACACTACAGGGCTGACTCCTAATCTGAGTCCCAAACAATAACAGGTATCGTACCATATTGTATCGTCCAATCAGCTATCAGGGATAACGACCCAAGCAACATACAGTACATGAGGCATAAGGCCCCACTATGAGTCAGTGATAACAAAGTATATGACTCACTATCGTCCAATGATCGTCCGGCGCAACATCAGCGCATGATAAGTACAGCCATCAGGCAACATCAGAATGTTCCAATCAGAAAGAACCTAAACAGGACAGAGCCTAACCGTGTTGGGAATCCCGCATCCAACTATACCCTCTCAGGAATTATATCTCGACCTGAGGTAATCGCTGTTCCCCCGTGACTTATCCTTTAGACCAGATCCTTGTGGTCTGGGGGTTGCTGATCACATGACTAATCACATGACCCAGACTGACACATTCCTAGACGAATGACATCGCCAGTATTGTTATCCACAATGAAATGGTCGTCGGTACTCAACAGTCGCGCGACCTCATATGTCTCGTCTGCATCCAATCTCAGAGACTCTTCATCTTCTTCTTCTTCAGTGAATCGCACTTCCGGGGGGTCTTCAGCCTTCACAGGCAACGCAAATCGTACTTTCATTGGCTTGGTGGCACCACTGGCCATGACACGTGATCCGCACGTGACAGCTCACCTTACAACGTCTCAGCCAAACCTAGGCTTATGTCGGGCCACCGTGGTGTCCAAGTGACGTCCAGGTGATACCGCGGTAGCTTCTTCAATTCTAAAGCTTAGAGGTTTGAAGGGAGTGTGTAGCATTATCACTTGACGCTTGTCCGACTTGAACCGATCTGTGACGTGATACTCGAGTATATGGATGAATCTTGACTGACACGGGCAACTTAGCTAAGTTGCACAGCCACTAGGTCGCTTGGTAGACACTAGGGTATCCCGAGGGATAAGCTTCAATCGACTGATTGGAATAACGCGAATGGAAGAAGAGGAAGACGACAGTGATGATTCAAGAAGACCAAGCTGGAGAGTCTTGGTCTTCACTACACGACTTATATACAGTTACACGCTGGCTTTAAAGCGCAGCTTGGAATACTGAACCCTAGTACACCTATCCTAGTAATGAGTCACTATTTATCCTGAAACACCGGCGAACCCAAATGCCGGCGACGCGTAAGTGTCCATGACTAATAAGGGCTTACTATCGTAGTCATAACCGAGTAGTAAGCGTCCCGAACTCCGAGAACTCGTAATGATGATGACTATCAGTCCGCAACATGTCAAACCGTGACATTACCCCTTTTTCAGGTAGAACATCCTCGTTCAAACACCCAAGGAATAATAGTCGCACCTCGACAAATCGAAACCTCCTGATCCATGATCCGCTGTAGTCCATTAGCCTCCTCTAGCCGACGCGTACACTTCCTGACTTCGTTACCGACTACATACTGCTCATTTTCTAGAGCAGTAATGCGTTCCGCTATTTCGGAGTACCGACTGGTGACAGCCCGGTATCGAAGGACCTCCGCCCATAGCGACCGATCAGGGATCTGCCCCATGGCCATGTCGACCCCTTGGCGATCACCAAAATCCTGTCGCAAGTACCGCAATTGGTCATGCGTGTAGTGGCGGTCGTTATCCACGTTATCGAAATCAGGAGCTGCGTGGACTTCACCTTGTTGGATCTCCCCTCCCTTCTTCATGCATCCGTAGACAATAGGGTTGTTGCCAGGCATCACGTGAATGTACTTGGCGACAGTGATATGACCATTCTCGGTCATACGGAAGTTAATAAACCTGGGAGGAATATTTAGTTCGAAACCGTCGGGGGCGTCAGCTTTGTCTTGAGCGCGCTGTTGGTCAGCTGGAACTCCGCCTCCTCGGTAGTCAGGGAAGCAAGGGCTTTCTTTTGACGCTCCCACACCAGCTCTTCTTCCTCGCCTCGTCCTCCTCGGCACAAGTGGTATCCCTTCATCCTGGGATTCCGATACTTGGCGGGGATCTTGGTTTTCTTTGTCTGAATCGGGCTCTTGAGCTCGGAGGGTGGCACGGATGTGAATACCCCAGGACGTCGCGGGGTCCATGATGATGTTGGTAGGGGGGTCGACGTTAATATATCGAGGCGTTGGCGGCGGAGGGATTTTGACGGGGTCGTTGTTACATGTACAATTGTAGATGAGTTGTCCGCAATCGTAGTGGATGTGGGAGTCGTCGGCGTCAGAATGGCCTGGACATGACAAGGCGGTTTGCTTACAACTTCCACAAACTCTGACCACGTCACTGAGGTCAGAGCCGCTTGGAATTTGGATAAGTGTTTGTGGAACAATGAGATTCTCGACTCGAGTAGGAGCTCCCTCCTCCACCTCCGATTGGTCTTCCTCCAATCTTCCAGTATCGTGTCCGCATACATCAGGGGTTTCGGGGATGACGTCCCCGGGTTCGATGCATCGAAAGGCAGCGGCGATCTCGGCATAAGTGGGTTGAGTAACGGTGGGAAGATGGTAAGACGTTTGTGATTTAGTGGAGGCAGCAGTGGGGGAAGTGGTCATTGTTCGTCGAAGGAAGAACTGATGTGCTTCATCCAGTGAATGGCCTGTCTTTATACGTGAGGGAGTAGAATTCAATGTCCGTTTGAACTCAGCTAAGGCGTCAGGGGCATGTACGTCAGTGGCGTTGACCCACTGCGACTCCGAGTCTGGGTACCCCTTCCATTTGATAAGGAATTGTTTGCGCCTTGTTCTGCCGAATTGCCGTTGGTCTAGAATCTTCTCAATTTCGTATTCCTCTTCGCCATCAATTAATTCAGGGGGAGGTCTTGGGAAATTTGGTCCATGAAAGGAAGTCTCTCGATAGGGGGTGAGAAGATCGATGTGAAACACGTCATGAATGCTCCATTTGGTGGGTAATTCCAATCGATAGTTGACAGGAGACATCACCTGGATGATCTGGAACGGTCCATGTCGTTTGGGCGCAAGCTTGGCGCTTGGCTGATGCGTCCTCAGATGACGTCCTTCTAGCCATACACGATCCCCGATTTGGAATTTGGGCGTATCTTTATGTGATACCCATGACTTCTGGGCTTTGATAATTTGTTTTTGAGCGTGTTCCCGTGCCTGTTTGAACTGATCAAGGCGCAACGCCACTTGCGGCATAGGACTGGGCGTTGAATTCCAATCAGCACGAGGATTATGCCCCATCAATAGGAAGAATGGAGACTGCCCTGTGGCTTCGTTAGGCCAATTGTTATGCGTAAACTCTGCTATTGGAAGATAAAGATTCCAATTGTCTTGTCGTTCATTTACCCAAAAGCGGAGATATTGTTCGAGCCATTGGTTCGTTCGTTCTGATTGTCCGTCTGTACGAGGGTGATATGTGGTGGAGATGTTCTGTTTTATTCCCAATTGTTTGCATAGTTCTCTTGTGAACTTGGACGCAAATCTGGGATCTCTGTCGCTAATGATTTTGTTTGGTAATCCATACCGCATGAACACATGTTTGATGTACAACGCTGCTGTTTCTTCTGCGTTGATCTCTTCATTGCAAGGAATGAACACAGATGCTTTGGTACAATCATGATCAGTGACAGTAAGGATCGAATCGTAACCCTGTGCGACAGGTAGTTTAGTGATGAAATCGAGAGCGATAGTCTCGAAGGGCATAGCTTCCGGTTTAGGGTATATGGGTTGTAGTGAAGCCCTAATAGGGCGATTATTGATTTTGTGTCGTTGGCATTCCGCACAGCCTCTAACGTATGCCAATACGTCTTGTCGGATTGTTGGCCACCAATAGTATCGTTCTACTATTTTGCCAGTTTTGCTTATTCCTGGATGACCATGTACTGGGGTGTCGTGATGAGTGGTGATAATTGATTTTCGCTCTTTACTTCCCTTGGTAATTACTCTTCTTCCTTCTTTATACCATACCCCATTGATCCTTTTCAATTTGTGTGGATCTACCCAAGGTTTGATAATGTCTTCGTCTTGTTCACCTTCGTGATTGGTTGACCTCATTTCTTCTACCGTGATCGTTGCAAATGACTGATTAGGCATTCCTGTTCGGTGGGCGTTGTTGGTTCGTATGAATATTTTATCAGGTAACACCGTGACATTTTCATTGTCTTGTTCCCCGTGATCGTAGTCGGGTCGTCTTGACAATGCGTCCGCTCGTCCGTTTGCAGTCCCCTTTATGTGGTGAATTTCGAGATCATATTCCGACAATTCAAGTACTTCCCTCGCAACCCGTCGACTGATCTTTTGTGGTTCTCTCCAATACCGCAAATTCATGTGATCTGAGAATACTTTGATTTTATGGGGTGATCCCGCTAGTAGAGGCCTCCAGTGTCGTAACGCTTTGACTATTGCCAATAGTTCAAGGTCGTAAATGTCATAATTTCGTTCTGCTGTGTTGAGGGTTGCGGAGTAATAGCCTATAGGATGTCTTTTGCCATCAGTTTTCTTTTGGAGTAACACCGCTCCCACCGCGAAACCTGAAGCATCTACTTCCAATTCAAATTGATCTTTCAATACCGGATGTGCCAACACAGGTTCGCTTGTAACCCGTCTTTTCAGTACGTCAAATGCTTGTTGTTCCGTTGAGCCCCATTGCCATTCCGTTGTTTTCTTCGTGAGATTGTTTAGTGGTTTGGCAATTGACGCAAATCCCTTTATGAATAGACGGTAAAAATTGCAAAAACCCAAAAAAGATCGTACGTCCTTCACTTTGGTTGGCGTTGGCCAATTTTTAATGCCCGCGATCTTTACAGGGTCCATACGTGTTACCCCTTTTTCAAGGATTACCCCCAGGTAATCAAGGGATGTCGAATGGAAGGTGCATTTCTCCGGCTTGAAAAATAGGTCGTACTTCGCAGCTATTTTCAGCACATCCCGAACTGCATTGACATGGTCAGCAATATTTGTTCGGGTAGCGATACCGATATCGTCCATATAAACCCGAATGGTGGTCCCTTTTTCGTCATGTTTTGCAATCGTGTCCCGATATATGTGATTCATCATGGATTGGAATGTAGCGGGGGAGTTGGTTAGTCCGAAGAACATCACCGTGGGTTCGAAAAGTCCATATGGCGTTTTAAACGCCGCTTTGTGTTCATCGCCTGCTTTGATACGAATGTTGTTGTATCCCCACCGTACGTCGAGTTTGGTGTATATATGTGCACCGCTAAGGTCTTTGATGAGGGTTTGAATCAACGGCAATGGGTAGTTGTTGCGGATCGTGAATTCGTTAATTCGTCGATAATCCTGTACTGGGCGTAGTTTTCCGTCCTTCTTTTTGACGAAGAAGAATGGAGAGGCGTACTGCGATTTAGAGGGTCGGATGTACCCTTTGTTGAGTTGTTCCGTGATAAAATCACGTAATGGTTTGTCTTCCAATTGAGAGAGTTCATATATAGAACAATTGATGTGATCTGGTGCATTGCTTTTAAGTTCGATAGCATGATCCCATTCCCGTGCAGGGGGAAATCGGTGGGATTCTTCTTCGCTAAAGACTCTCTTGAAGTCATCATACTCGTCCGGTATTTGGATCTCTTCTTTGGGTCCTGCGGCTATGGCGAGATCAGTGGCGGCTCCTTTGATAGAGCTGTGTTCCCCTAATTTGGCGACAATATTGTCTTTTGCGACATCCGAAAGTAGGCGAGCTACTATATTGACGTTGACCTTGGGATGGCATGATTTGATTACGATTGGTAACACATTTTCATCAATTGTGCCGTGTTTCCAACTGAATTTTGGTTCGAAAGTGCTGAGCCATGGGTATCCAAGAAGAAGGTCCTCTTTTCCGATATCCGCTAGGAGGAATCTCATTTTCCTGACAATTCCTTTTGTCAATATTTGTAAATCGACAGAATGAGTGACTGATCCCTTTTTGTTTAGTGTATCATTGATATTGAATAACTGTTTTGGGTTTGGCAATAAAGTCGCGCCCAATCCCATCCGTTTCACAAATCGTGTGTAACGTCCCGGGTCATAGTAGGTATCTGACCTAACCCATAAGCGATGGGACGTGATAAAAGGGGTGCTTACTGTTCGTCTCTGACTGATGCTCGTGGACTGACTCATTCATACGTTGTTGATTACTGATAGTCTTACCAAGCCGGTTGATGTTACTGACTGTACGATTACTGAGCAGTAGTAGTTGTGGCGTTCGTATTAGTGGACGATTATCCAGCAGGTAGTAGTAGTGGCGGTCTCGCTGACGAAGGCGGATCGCGCGATAGTGTTATAAGGAAGCTATCGACTGTTGTGGTCGATAGCTTGGATTTCTTGTACATTCTCAGACTCGTTAATCCAAAGCCGGGTTTCCACCTCTACTCTCTCGTCCCTTGGGACCGCGTGTTCAAAGTATCAACTCCGCCTTCGTGCGTTGAGGCGTCGCTCAGCCTTTGTGCTTGAGTAAGATCACTGCTAAGTCATCGCGTTCAATCTACGTCGCCCAAGTCAGGCTCACGTGCTGCTCGCACGTAACATTAAATCCAAGCTCTTCAAACTTTTCGAACGCCGTGGCGACTCTCAATACAAAAGACGGTTGGGACTTTGTACCCTATCGTATCGACGCAAGAGAACGGGACGCACCTACGCGATACCTCGTAGGACGAGTAAGGTGGCGACACGTACCAGACACCAGAAGATCAGAGGAAAACAACACCGGATACTACGCAGAAGCGGCTACATCACAACGCTTCCACCCGGTAGTATTCAACAGAGAGCGCTGTTGCTGGATCGAACTTAGGTGGAGTAACACCAACAACTACTTCGAAGCAACACGACCAGCCGCCGACGACCTACACATCAACATACCACTAGTCGACGCACGACCAATTGATCAACAAGGGCCCATAGACGGCCAACAAGAAGAAGTACCAAACCTCGACACAGAACCACCTAGGACGGAATTTCAGCTACGAACAGCCAGTCCACCCCAGTCAAGCCACACTAGCGAAAGATCGCCAACCCCTCGAAGCGAAGGTGAACCGGAAGAAATCGCGGTACAATCACCAGAAGTAGACGCATTAGCCGCGCAAACAGCTGAGTTGCATATTCCCGAACCTATCAGGGGAATGCCATACAGCTACATGACTACCCAAACAGAAGTCGCACCACCCCGACTCGTCATCAACGAACAGACGGGTCATGTCCAACAACTACAGCCAGAAGATATGGAAGCCGTCAATCGAGCCATGGGACCAGACGTCCCTGACGCACCAAGCATTCCTGAAGGAACTGATATGTTCTACGAATTCAGGCTCAACCGCAATAGGGTACCGTCACCAGACAATCGACCCTTTCCACCACTAAGAAGACCACCGGGAGGAGGACCACCCAGAAGAGGATCGCCCGGAGGAGGACCACCAGGAGGAGGACCACCAGGAGGAGGACCACCCGGAGGAGGACCACCTGGAGGAGGACCACCCCTCGCAGGACCCGCAGTAGCCATGCAGGGAGGAAACGACAAATTCATCGGAAACCCGCCACCTACATTCACAGGACAAAGATCGCAAGCCGAGGCGTTCATCCTCCAATGGGAGGTCTACGCAGGAGTCAACGCAAACCACTCGGCCATGATAAACAAGTACCAAAAAGCTATGTTATTCCTAACATACATTCAGGGAAACGCGGTTAACCAATGGGTTATGTCCGCCAGCCGATGGCTCGTAAATGAAGTAGCAACAGGGACCAGTCAATTCGACAATAGGTTATGGGAGAACCTACTCGGCGCATTTCAGAGACAGTTCGGCGACGTTCTTAGCAAAGAACGAGCGCAAGCACAACTGGATGCGGGAATACACATGAAGGACGGCAAGATCGACGACTATATCGCCCTATACGAACAACTCGTTCGACATGCGGGGTATAACATCAACAACGAGCAAACGCTCAAATACTTCACAAAAGGACTACCAAGAGCACTATACGAGACCATGTACCAACATGACGACCCTCGAAACTACGAAGAATGGAGGGAATCCGCCCTAAAAAGGCAACAGAAGTGGATCCACATGCAGACGGTCAGGGGAAACCTTGACGCATTCAAACCAGGACGCGCGACAGGAGGAGCACTAGCTAAGTTGCTTGCACCACTACAGAATGATGACCGAATGGATACATCAGCAGATCGAGTGCGAGGACGGCTAGCGGGGGCCGAAGAAATCATAGCAAATCACCCTAGGAACACCAGACCACCATTCCCACCACGAGGGGGATTCATACAGCGACAATTCAAACGAGACCATAGTCAAACGCAGTGTTACAACTGCCAGAAGATGGGTCACATTAGCCGCGACTGCAGACAACCTCGCAGACGCCGTGATACCCAAGTACGCACTACGGAAGCAGCTGCAGAAGCCCCACACACCAAAGAAGAAAGAGCGGCGGAATGGCTACGAGGAGTAGCAGGAGACGATGAAGAGGTCAAGGACCTGGTCCTACAACAATTGATGGGACAGGATTTTGGAAGCGCCTGAACCCGGCGGCCTGGGTGAGGGCAATACGTTGTAACTCTGTGTACATTATGCGCTACCGTTCTATGAGAGTACCAGTGTCTATTCGCGCAAGTTACAATATGGCCGACATCAAAGCGTTGGTGGACTCAGGAGCCACCGACAACTTCATTCATCCACAATTCGTCAAAAGAATGGGGTTAGGACAACGGGCACTAGATAAGCCCAAAAATATCTATAACATAGACGATACCACTAATAAAGCGGGACAGATCACACACTATCTGACGCTTAACGTGGAAACCGGAAGGACAAAGAAGGAAATGCGCTTCCTCATCACCGACATAGGAAAGGAAGACATACTGCTGGGATATCCATGGCTCGCAACATATGAACCAAGGTTCAGTTGGCGCCACGCCACTATAGATGAGAAGCAACTCCCTATAGTATTACGAACCATTAACCCAGGCGACAGGAAAGCAGTATTGGCAAGGTTATTAACAGAAGAACAAAACGACACAAGAGTATCACGATTGTTCACAACAGAGGCAAAAGAACAAATCGTCACAACTCTAAAAAACCAAGTATACGGACGAAGATCGGCGGTGGAGCTCGCGGTAGATGCCAAGCAATATACCGCAGAAGTCAAAATACCAGCGGAATACCAACACTTCGCAAAGGTATTCAGTGAAGAAGAATCAAAACGGTTTCCAAAGAGGAGC
>WITN01000448.1:0-70881 GCA_015025155.1 Lactarius quietus
ATAGAGGATGGCCCAGACGTTGTCAGATGGAGTGGTGGATCAATATGCCCAAACCTTCTGGTAGCAATGCTAGCACTTCGAACAGAGAAGTGGATAGATGGCGTGTAAGCCTGCAGGCTTCAAGCTTCAAAGGATATCTGAGGTGCCAATATAGGGACTAAGATATCGAGAAATGGCGTGCAAGAACCAGAAAGAATTGCCCTGTGATGTACAGTAGAGCGATATATATATAACGCTACAGTTTGATTTAGCTATATTCTAGAAGAACTAGTGGAATGTAGCTGTCGCTTGTCACTTCAGTGACAAATTGGAGGTAATCATGACTCAGATCTGGGTGCTGCGCATGTCTGTGGGCCTTTTGTCATACTATGCTGTCAGCACCTTTTCGCATGTACACGTGCTTTCGCACTTCAATAAATTTGACTCATCGACAACTTCCTCTCATTCAACATTCACCAAAAAAAAAAACCTATATAAAGTATGTATTGTACATGAATGAGCATAAGAAATTCGAGAATTTTATCAAAATTTGCGGTCACAAAAAAATCGCAAACCTCGGAGGTGGCCTTGTGCAGCCATTCTCACATCCTTGATCCCTCCAATCTCGGTATTTTCAGACACTGTTTTTTTTCTGCAGTGGTAGTATACATACATGGGACTGTGTATATGCAATCTAGAGTCAACAATCTAAGGTGATTGAGGTGTAGAAAGAAATCGCACCTCAAGCGCACTCAAGAGTGACAATCGAGATGACCAAGTTGAAGCACCTTCCATTGCTGGGCCACCAAATCCACCCATCCGGATGTTCCCGCTAGTGTGACAAGTGCGTGACCAAAGTGCGAAAAGGTGTAGTCTAAATTAAATATTTCCTGCCCGTTGAACAGCTTGAGCAATAAATAAGCAGTAAAATTCAATGAGAAGAGGGTCTATTTCTCTATGGACATGTACAATTTGAGGTGTTTTCGATGAGCGGTTGATTTTATAGAATAATGTTACTCATTTTTGCGAAGAGGTGCTGACAGCATAGTATCGAGCTTTTTGATACGCTGCCGCGGCGTGGGTCGGTTACCGCTGTAATAAACTAAGTTGACCGCCTATGCTGTAAGGCCTGTGTACCTTTTTTACTGACATAAACGCCGAGCGTCTACTGTACACAGTATTGTTCGCACTCGCATCATTTTCCGTCCAATAAATTTCCTGCAGTACAGTACTGTATTTTAGTCTGTAAGGACCTGATGCTTGCGAAATTGAGAATGGATCGAAATCAAATTCCTCGCCTCATTTGGCGGTGTCGCCCTCTGCTGCCAGTGGAGTTCTGAACGTCAAACAAAGTTCGAAGGACGGTTCAAGTTCATTACGCGATGTACGCCAATTTAGCTCACGGCACGGCATTGGCTAAAAGCAATGGTTGTTATGGATCACATTCAGTTTAAGTTACTGTACTCTGATGACGTTTCTACAATATGCAAAAGGACGGCCTTCAAGAGAATCCATCACAGGCTTTCTATTTGCAAAACGTTTCTCCTAGATTCTTCCAATTTCGAGGTGTTCACTGGCGGAATCAAATAATAATATACTGAACTTTTCAAAGTTTTAACTCAGTGCAGCAAATAGTGCAGTGCTCATCTGGTAAAGTCCAGGTAAACTAACGGATGGAGCTATAGGCCGCCTTACTGTAAGGTACATGCATGAAACATATCTCTGGAACGTTTATCACCTTCTAGTTGAGTATTCTGCGCTCGTTGTGAAGCTGGAACTTGCAACTTGCCGTCAAGATTACTGTTCAAGGTCGCCAACAGATTCATGGTCTTGTACGACGGCCTCTAGCTACAGCACCAGACAATCGCTCCAAAAATTGCAGTAACCAACACTATCAGTTCGTTTGGTTGCTACGGAACACCTTAGAAGGAAGCAGGCACGTACATCAGGGCTGAGCGTGAGTGTCCGTTGAGATGGATAGTATAAAGCCTTTGGATATCTCTAGAATGGCATGCTATGGGGATCACCTCAAGGGCTTCCGTTAACCACTTGCGAGTATTGGATACGGGGTTCTGTCGTAGACAAAAAAAGAATGATTAACCCAGCAGGGCTTTGCAAAGAGCATCGCACGTACAGACAGGACTGGCAACAAAGTGAACCAAGCTGGGGAGAGAAACCCCAATCGCCAGAGTTGATGTAGAATGTCCGCAAACCAAGCGTAGGTCGCTAACACGGTCTTGCGCGACAGGCGCGAGAACGTGAACGATAGGAAAGAGGACAGGAGGGAATGAGCACACCAAACAACAAGACAGAAACCGAGCCAGACGCTGGCCAGCACGACGTAACCGCGCCGGACCCGCAACGATGACCAGATGGTTGCGTGCGCAGCGGTACTCTAACGCGTGCCAGTGCACGGTGAGGCGAAGACTGGGTGAAGTGCGGCGGGCCTGGCCCGGACATTGGCAGCTTCGGTCGTGCAGATTCTGTGTGTGAAGATGCATACTGGAAGATCATGGCCAGGCTTGTGGTGTTAGGCTGTTAGGCGGCCGTCACGAGGACAGCGTTGCTGATGTGCGCCATCAAGGGCCGTGGCAACAAGCGCGACGGACTCGGCGGCCATCATGAAGTTCTGTGAGCATGCACAGGGACGTGAGGAGCGCTTCGAGCCCGCCGTTGCATACTGTCGAGGGGAAGTAGAACCTGAATGCGAGCAGTGTGTGCGGCACGAAGGTCTGCTGGTATCGCGGAGGCAGCATCAATGTGGTCGTAAGTACGACTCCGAGTCGGACGGAGTCACGGGCCAAAAGTTAGGTGGTGGCGGCGGCGGTGGTGGTGGAAGTGAATGAAGAGGAAGTGGGTCGACGCAGTTCTATGACGCTGGTCTCCAGCATTTTTCTTAACGACGATGACGACGACGACGACTGAGACTCGGATTCGCAATGTAAGTACCTTGTCTCCGTCTGGGCGATCATTGCACCAGAGAGTTGAACCATTATTAACTTAATATGGGACCTGCTTACTACCGTGACAGAAGGGTTTCAACTTTTTGGTTGCTAGACTCGGAGAGTCAAACTGAGCCGTGGACTTCAAGCCTTCAACTTTTAACAAAGGTCTATATCACTACAGTATGTACGAGATTAAGTGCTGGTATTAAATAGATATTTTAGTACCTTTTTGCAACGGTCATTAGACGTACAGTACTCAATATCACCACTCACTAAATTGATAGATAACACATCTGAGTCGACAGGCAGAGGTTGGGAATGCAAGGCCGTATACGTATACTACAATGGAAAAGAGCGGTCTTCCTTCTCCTAAATTGAGCAGTTGTAATCGTGCAGCGACTTTACGCGTTCGATTCCGAGGTTTGACTTAGGCACTGAAAAGAGATGATGGTCGTTTACTTCGGCTAGAACAAGGATTAATTTGGGGATCGCGAGCAGGTGTAAGCATCGTACCATATTTTAGCTGGGGTCGGATTTGCTCCATGCAGGGTCCAGTACGTCCGAACGGTGCACAATGAAAGAGATATCAGTTGGTTTTGACGTATTTTCGTGGGCCTCATACGGTGGCTCAATTCGGATCGAAGTCAGGTTGAATGAGTTATGCGACTCGGAGTTGTCGGTAGTTGACCGGTCACGAACGTGTTCCCGACTGTTCAGCCTGGAGTGGACGGTGAAAAGGTAGACAGACCCACGATAACACACAAAATGGACTCACATGACAAGCATAGAGTTTATATAGCCTGAAGGACAAATGTCAGTTTGCCACCCCCAGAGACGAGACTATTGTAAACGTACATTTGCATAAGATCCAGAAAATTGCTACTGGGAACAGAGAGGCGGGAGCAATTATGAACTGGTCATAAAGTAAGAAAATCTCAAGAGGAAAATATTGCGACGGAATATCTTACACTGGTAAGCATGGCAACACCAACGAATCTGCTGAGTTTAGTTTCTAGGTCATCAATCAGCATGCAGAGGGACTTACCCTGTCAGCAAACCTGTATTAATAGTATAAGTCATCAAGGTCATGATGATGGAATCAGTTCTGTACATGACCATAAGCTACATCCAACGGCATAAATGTCGAAGAGACCGGCTCACCTCGCGAACCCGGTCTTCTTGCGATAAAGAGCCCAACACATTGCCGAAGCGATAATAACATCCACCAAAACGGTTTCTCCCATCCCTACGTATCCGAACACCTATCAACTGTTATCGCGCGCGACTGCGGTGTAAGTTGAAACACACAATCAAGGATGGATATCTGCCGTTAACTGGTGCTGCGAACCTTACGATGGGTTTCAATTATTTGATAAGCGCAATGAAAATCTATACCTACTGTTTTGCGTCGATATCTAATGCGTGCAAAGTTTGATAATAATTCACGGACGAAACGGTGATCACAAAGCGGAGAACTCACAATATCCGATCGCTGCAAAAGATGAAATGAAATCGATATGGATGTATCTACCTGGGATAACCAGAGCACTTACCGTTGCCGGCAATGCACAAGATCACCTGCGAAACTACATTCAGAGGAGCTTCGGTCAGTCAAATACGATAACTCACGATGACGGTCGGGAGGAAGATATTGTGGCTCACTGGTAGAAAATTAGACTGTGGCTTGGAAGCGCAATAACTGACAGAAGAAAAACTCACCGACATAAATTCGTCTTGCGTAAAAGCTATGCTGTGTTAGAGCCATAACAAGTTAGAGACAAGCCCAAACAACGAACAATTGCACAGCAGTGCAGATGATGGCCTGCAGTGATCCTCAGCCGGTACGTGCAGACTACCGAATGGAAAAACGTACACCAATGTTGGCCTGAACCTATATCAGACGGACGTGGTGTGACTGGGTATGGAGGCAAGCTGTTCAGGGTCACGTACAGTCAGGTACCTGAGGCAAAGATGAGAAACGACACAGCTAACTTACAGTATCTGAAAGTGTTCACTCACCACTTATTGTTCGCTCCGAGGTCGCCGAAATGTAAGACCAGGTACCTACTGTAATCAGCACATGGATGACAGGCAGTGCGCGTATTGCCATCTCACCAATATATCGCATAAGCGGATATAATTGAGAGTGCGCCGTCCATGACTCTAATGAAACCCTTGCAACTTGGACGAACGAAAACTTAGCAAGACAACGAACATTATGAATGTGACGAAGAACTTGAGTGCCTTTCTATCTTTCGCCCAGAAGTTCCTGTGACTGCTCAGTTTGTTGCGTCTAGAGACAAGGAGTAGTAGTCACCAGAAGTATATCCATCTGATTTTTCTCCAAGTCAGCGCAGGAAAGGAGAACACGCACTCGAACTTACGTCTGTCCGAGTGTCAAACCAAAGAGACTACAAAATGAATCGCTCAGGAGAAATATTGGTGGAGAAGGGGCCAAGAGACAGTGACTGACGCTTCGCTTATAATCACCCCGAGGAAAGCTGCTCCGAGGGACTCGCTGACGTCGACAGTAGCGCTAGGCATAACGGTGGATCAAGCAAAGTTGTGTCATGGAAGGACACGCTATTGAGGAATATATATGTGAATGAAACGCCCCGCCTTCCGTGCTCTCCTCTCGTTGGTTCGATCACAGCCAGAGACTATTGAAAAAGAAAAAGAAAGGAGGCGCAGGTTGGCAGGAGGTAATTTGTAAGTGGCGGTCATTTCATTTTCGGGCTATTGGGTGTAAGTGCAAACGAGAACGCTCCAGACAACGGACAGGTGACTATCAAGGCTAGCCACATTTGGCCTGATTTGCTTCCGTTTTCCCACGGGTTCCTGAAGAAACCAACACCGCCGAAGGTCGTTCGCCCTTCACAACTTCACTGTTACGAATTTTCTGACGATTTGGCCGTAAATACATGCGCGATGACAGACAGCCCTCCACCAAGGCGAGATGCGTTAATGGGAGCAAAAACGGAAGCGTCACGCCGTCAAGTGACGGTCAAGGTAGCAACGAGGCGCCTTCCAATTCTGGTTGTGACAAATGTTACATTTGAAAAGCCAGTTGCCAGTTTTCCGCATCCAGTCACGTTCCAAAAAAGGAAGGTGCCCAGAAGGCACACTTGGAGCTGTCAAAACGAGACAGCTGTCAAATCATATTTGACCTCAGACAGTATTTTTAATCGGCAAAGCAAAAATCCTGTATTAGTGAATAAATACTATTACTAAAACCCCAAAAACATAGTAATTAAGTACTTGTCGTCAATCCTTTTAAAACAATTAATATATTATTGATTATCAAACTATGTACATCGTTTTTTTCTAAGTCGATTTGCGTGTATGCGCGCGTGCGCCCTCTCCGTTCGCGCCCCGCCCCGCTCGCTCACCCTCCGCCGCCTGGGCTGGGCCCTTCCCGCCGCCCGCTCACCCTTTCCCGCCCGCATTTCCCGCCGCTCTGTCGACCCTCGCCCGCCCGCGTTTCTGCGCCCTACTAACCCTCGCCCGCCCACCGCTTGGGTTTCCCGTGCCCCACACACCCTCGCCCACCCACGGTTCTCGCCACCCCGCCCACCTTCGTTCGTCCCGCCCTGCGCGCCTTTGCCTCTCGCTCACCCTCCCCCTTCACGAGTATGCGGGGTGACGCCGCCCCGGTGTCCCTCCCCAGGTCGTGCGCGCGCTTCCCATCTGCGCTCCCGGCGTGCGTGCAAAGAGGGAAGGGGCGGCGTGCAGGAGAGGGGGGGAGAGGGGGGGGAGAGGGGGGAATGGGCCACGCCCCGGCTTGCGCTCATGGGGGCGTGGCACGGCCTGGGATGAGGGGCCCTGGACGGAGGGCACGAGAGGGAGCCCTCTCGCGCCCTCGGCTTGCGCGTAACGGGGAGGAGAGGGGGGATGTGGAAGGGGTGGCGCATGGCGCAGTGGGAGGGGAGTGGAGGGGGTGAGCAAGAAGGTGCGGCGGTGGGAATGAGCCGCACGCGGTGTCTTTAGTCAGCAAAAACGAACATGTTTATTTTTGGATTGAGTTATTCCTAATTGGTGGCTTATGACTGCGTCGGGTTTTCCCGCACAACCGCTCACTTGCCCACCATCCCCTCCCACTGCGCCATGCGCCACCCCTTCCACATCCCCCCTCTCCTCCCCGTTACGCGCAAGCCGAGGGCGCGAGAGGGCTCCCTCTCGTGCCCTCCGTCCAGGGCCCCTCATCCCAGGCCGTGCCACGCCCCCATGAGCGCAAGCCGGGGCGTGGCCCATTCCCCCCTCTCCCCCCCCCTCTCCCCCCCTCTCCTGCACGCCGCCCCTTCCCTCTTTGCACGCACGCCGGGAGCGCAGATGGGAAGCGCGCGCACGACCTGGGGAGGGACACCGGGGCGGCGTCACCCCGCATACTCGTGAAGGGGGAGGGTGAGCGAGAGGCAAAGGCGCGCAGGGCGGGACGAACGAAGGTGGGCGGGGTGGCGAGAACCGTGGGTGGGCGAGGGTGTGTGGGGCACGGGAAACCCAAGCGGTGGGCGGGCGAGGGTTAGTAGGGCGCAGAAACGCGGGCGGGCGAGGGTCGACAGAGCGGCGGGAAATGCGGGCGGGAAAGGGTGAGCGGGCGGCGGGAAGGGCCCAGCCCAGGCGGCGGAGGGTGAGCGAGCGGGGCGGGGCGCGAACGGAGAGGGCGCACGCGCGCATACACGCAAATCGACTTAGAAAAAAACGATGTACATAGTTTGATAATCAATAATATATTAATTGTTTTAAAAGGATTGACGACAAGTACTTAATTACTATGTTTTTGGGGTTTTAGTAATAGTATTTATTCACTAATACAGGATTTTTGCTTTGCCGATTAAAAATACTGTCTGAGGTCAAATATGATTTGACAGCTGTCTCGTTTTGACAGCTCCAAGTGTGCCTTCTGGGCACCTTCCTTTTTTGGAACGTGACTGGATGCGGAAAACTGGCAACTTGAAAAGCCCAAGCGTGACGCGCTTGGTGACGCGGTGACGCGTGACGCGTGACGGCCAACCTGCACTCGTGTAGTAGGGCTTGCAGACCGATGTCAAGCCGTTCAAGTGCAATCTTGGGTGTGATGTATACTATTCCTCTGACTGACGACAAAGACTTACCTTCTGCCGGTTATTGTAACGTTATGCCGAAGAACTGCTAAATCAAGGTACGTGCTCAAGCCTGAGCACAGCGTTCGGCTCGAGCCATTCTGGCAAAGCCCAACGCAACGGTGAGAACCCGGAGGGTCAAATAAAATGTAACTACAGTAGGCAGCCAAGTGCATTTCAGTCAGAATGAGAGGTCAAACTGACGATAATTGAAAACGGACGTGACCTGACTCTGTATCTGGATACAGTGGCCGTACGTACTACTTCCAGTTGCGACTTTCGAGAGAAGGACCGGTGGTCCTGACGACAAAGGGGTTCATATCTCCAATACTGCACTGTTTGCGATTGTGAGCTCACTGCCAATGGTTGACGTATTTCTCTGATCTCAGTCTCAGTGCGACGATGTGCAAGTCTTTCCGAGAACACTGGAACTAGACTGCGCGCGGTGGGCAGATAATCTTCACACGCCGACACCTGCCAGTGCCAAGTTCCTGTGGACCAGTACTCTCACTCTTCCGCAATGGCCGAGGAGGTTGACCCAATGGATGTAGCTCAAGCTTCTCGTGGAAACCTTAGATCAGCACTGGCACCGTCGCAGCCCGACCATCGTCAGAGTTTTCTTACCGCTATATTATACGAGTTATTGTGTACCAGCCTCACAAGCGTGATTTCCCGTTAATCGCACAGACGCTTCAGCCTTGGTATTAGTATCATTCCTTCCTAAAAAAAACATGTCTCTCGCACCTTGTTATTGACCTCCAACAGAACATTCCGCGCTCATTGGGAATCTGGCACTTGCAAATTACAGTGCACGATGTCAACAGACTTGTAGTCTTCGACGATGGCCTCTGGCAATAGCACGTTTAGCACCACACAAGCCTGAGCATGATCAACTCTCAAGGGGTGTTCTTGTCATCGTACACATCAGGAGCCACGCCCATACACATCGAAGCAAAGCTTACGGATCCGACGAAGCAGACGGTGTGTAGCCCTTTAATGGCGCCGAGGCCGGTATCGCGGAAGCAGCATCAATGTGGTCACCAGTAGCGTGTAACTTACGGCAGGCTGAAGGGTGGCAGTGGTGTGGCAGTGATGGAAGAGCGCGAAGAGGAAGAAGAGATCCTACCGCAGTCTGCAATAATTGTCCTCGAATGAAGATTACGACTAATTCTGAAATTCGTGGAAGAAGATGCGTATCCGCGGCCTGAGGTTGTAGTGGTCGGGAACAGGGCTGGGGACCGCTTTTGGAGGCCGGGCCGCCTTCGGTCCGCCAGCGGGAGATATGAGCCTTGTCTCCTTCTGTCAATAAATGCTTCACAACCGACTGGCGGTCATTCAGAGAGACAAAGCAACTGCTGATCAAAATTTGCGTCACCCTGACGTTCGACTCATGCCTATTACAGGTATGGACGCGTTACGGATGGGATAAGGAGTGGGGATATTAGTTGTGATTACAGAAGCGCGCGGTAGCAGAATTCCAGTATATATTCACCTGTAGTACGGAAGACAAGCCAACAGGGGCAAGTAAGTACAGGAATACTCAAGGTAAAGTGAATAGATGCTCACCTCAGTACTGCGCGCAAACAGCAGAACTGAGGTACCGCATACAATCAGAGGGGTCTAAGGAGACAAAAAGTAACTGTATGATAGCACCAGATTATTCCACCTCCGCACAGGGACAATACACAATGCTGTGGTCATTAGCGCATATGGATAAAAGTGCGGGGAGGTAGAATCGTACTGGCACGGGCAAAGGGAAGAACGGGATTCAATGTAAATATATTGCGCCGGTTTGTACAAGTTCAACACCGCTGGTGATGACTAAAAAGTGATCATACGGAACTGAGATACTTCAACAATGCCCTTTCTAGTGCTCCCGGGCCAACCCTTGGACCAATATTCCTTCTGAGATGAGTTCAAGTTTGAATGCACAACGACTCTGGAATGGCTAGTATGTTCGCACGAGATGAAAGGCCGATCATACAGATGACCAAAATCCACGCTTGGGATAACTCGTGACTTTATGTTGACTACAGTACCCATATAATTTCTGGTCAGAAGCGTGCTTAGAACTTGACGTGTACTCAACCCAGCAGCGCCCTCGAGGAGATAAACCAAAGCGTCGCAAATACGTATAGTACAGCCATAAGTTACAGAGACCTGTCAACGCACCCCGTAAGTGGAAACAAATCTCCGGGGATATCCAATCATCGCAAATTTCCCGCGAGAATTATATTGCGATATGACACAACACAGCCATTGTCACGATTGCAACCAGACCGCAATCGATAGAATGTAGTCATAACGTCTGTCTTATGAATATATTGATCACATCTCAGCAAAACCGTTGTATCAACGATATCTTGGTCAGTGCGCGGTCATGACTTCGATATATATAGATCGTAAGTTGCACTTCTTGCCTCTCAGCTTGTCACGCTTTGTCACATAATAGCGGCAGCGTTCGGCAATGGCGTAGGTGGCGTGAGGGGCTCTAAAGCAAGAACAATAGCTCTGCTGCAAACGTTGAATAGCATCAGCGCTCATGGTCATGAGTTGTGCCGCCCATGATATATGATATCTAGCTCAGTAAGAAGGTTGCGAAATGCTTATAAGCAAGCCTCAGCAAGGTCAACTCATCCTGCGGACCTTTCAAAGTGGTCTTCCGAGTCTTCCCTTTCCGCTTACACTTCTTTCCCTGGTAGGAAAGCATCAGCATGGACTCCCTCACTGGCATTTGGCACCTCAAATTCTCCTGAAGTAATGCATCCCTGCCACCATAGGTGCGCCGCATTTTCACTCCTCATTAATGGTCTCTGAAAGATGGATTGTCTTTTTACTTCCTTAGTGTGAGGCAGCAGGTGAGAATGGGCCCGGGCCAAAGGTACTGGTACCATGACTCCACAAGGTACTCAGTTTGATAATGAGCGGATCACGAGCATCACACCTATTCCTTCCGCTGTCATCGCGTTTCACCGCTTGTTACCAAATCTTGGAATCTGTGCGCATCATTATGCCCGGTCTAAGCTGGAGCGAGGTGCCCCAACTCTTTCTTCCGTGCCGCCACACTGCCACCACCCGTCTTCCCTCCTTTCCATCCGGTTCAAAGAATAGGTCCTCTTTTCTTTCTCCCGCCCACCGCACCCAGTGAAAATTCGCCGAAATGGATCGATGATGAGGCTTGTGATTCCGACGCTTATCAACGCGCTCCGGGTGGCCCCGCCCACCCGTCGTGACCTCGCCTCGGACACAAAACCCCCCATTTTCGATCGAGAAGCACTTCGTGCTTCCGCCCGTTCTCTACGCAGCTTATGCACTTTCCTCAGGCTCTCCCTCTCTAGCGTTCACCTCGAGCTACCCATTTGAATGCAATATCGGCTTTCCCTGTGCAGCGCACGCCTTCTCCCCTTATCTGCGGTGCACTTGGGCCTCGGCCCGCAAGGTAGTGATGCTCAAAGATGGTGTAGTTTCCCCTGTACATAGTGACAAGTATTAACTGAATTTAATTATTATTTACAACATTTATTTTTTGTGGGAAAAAACCTCGGCATAATTAGCTGAAATAATATTTAGACTCCGACTAAGCTATCATCGCTCTAATTACAATTGTAACATATCATTTGAATAATCAAACTACAATTCCGTTATGAGCTTGTTCCCCGTGCATTGTGATGCAGCTGCAAAGCCGTCATTTCGTCTTCATGTCTATCCATATGTCTTGTGAGAATGGCGTTATATTGTGTTATAAGTGGCATTGCAGAGTCACTTTATCAAAGAACGATATTACTGGCTTCATGTTGTATTCCAGCAGTTATATCGTAACTTAAAGGCATCGTAATACTACATGGAATTTTGCGATGATGGCAAAGTAAGGCCTGATCCGTTTCGTCATTTCTCGAGGCTGCCTAGCTCTGGACCCGGGCAATCACGGCCACCACGATCATTCGCCTGGATCTGGAAGGCGCTGACATGTCCCAACCATTACGGAAAGTTCCAAACCTAGATACTGTAAAAACTGTATACAGTACTGTTAAGGGTAGTGGCGCTTCGAGAAAGTGCCAAGTGCCCAAGTCCCCACGTAGGACAGACTTACCAGGTGGAAACCGCCTTGTTTCATTCTGGGTATCGATACGTGGACCTTGGTGGACATGCTTGCATGCGTATGTGAGGCGAGGTAGAGCGGTGTGTGAGATGGGAGTGTACAGTGGCTCTCGATCTCGCTGGCACGAGCCCGATATTAACTCGGCGGCGGCAATAGTTATCCGATGTTGATGGAAGTGCGCCACCCGGTGCTACCGTGACGCACATCAACACGACAGTCGCACAATGAATGGGTTATCGACGTGGCACGATTACAACAAGCACTTCTTTCTCGATTTAGTTTGCGCCCGCATAGTACTTGTTCGTGAAAATACGGGTGTGCGATTATTTTTTGGTCCAGCCTTTTCTGTTCCTCGGCTGTCTTTCTATAAGAGAACATTCTACGCAGCGCGAGTCAAATAACGGGTCGTCAACGTGTGAACGTGGGTAACTTTCGTGACGAGTCGACGTCAATGGTCGTTCTCGGAGAGCGTGAGAAAATAAGAAAGGCAGGGCACAGCAGATATCGACCGCGATCTTATCGTACACCCCAAAATAATACCTGATCCACAACATCGAAAATCAGCGGCGGAGGGAGAAGAGAAGTGGGAAATTAGTAATAATCAAACAGTAAAATGGGGCAGCGTAGTAGATGCGAGGCTAACTTGGGTACTTTTAGGACGCAGTATAACTTAGTCGACGAACGAACGACTTACTGGCTACTCAGTTAGCCTTTAAACTTTCTCATTTGAGCTCGTATCGCCCAGCTTCTCGTCACTGTCGGTGTCCCTATCAGGTGTGATGGGGTCTGAGCCGCTCTCAAAGGCGAGACCGTGTTTCTCGAACTGCGATCCGTGGTTCCTACAAAGAGAGGTCTTAGACCGGAGTTTGGAAGGGGAAGTAAGGAGGACGTACTCAGGGCCAATGATGGTGAGGAAAATGATGTAGGCAGCCACAGTGCCAATTAGGATGCCCTGCACTCGGGCATAATCGGGCACGACCTTACGCACTCCACCCACGACGATCGTAGTCTTCAAGTGATCACCGCCCGTCGCCTCGATCTGTGCAGATGCGGACGAGACCATCTATCAAAAGTGCAAAGTCAGCCAACGCTGCTCCCACACGATAAGCGAGGGGCTTGTTCTTACGTTTCCGAGTTGATAGGTGACACCGGGGAAAGTCGCGCGGAAGCCAGGAGGGCTCATCTCCGCTAGTTGGATCGGAATGACACCCCATGCACCCTGCACGCCAAACTGCAGCCAGAACGCGCCGGCAGAAAGCGAACCGAAAGTGCTCGGTAAGATCCAGAGCGGAATGAATGCACCGGCAATCAGAACGAAGATGATGATGGTGAGTCGACGACCGATGAATTGCGATACCATGCCAGCAAGGGCACCACCGCTGTTGTCACGTGAACAGCAGAGTTACTATACAGACGGGGGATATGCGGGTGGAAAGAGGACGTACGCAATAGCGCCGCAGTTGCCAATAATGGTCGCTACGGTGGCGTGATAACTGTCAAATCCTTTGCTCGTCTGGAGGTATGTGGGGTACAAATCCTGTGAACCATGGGAGAAGAAGTTGAAGCCTGGGTCAATCGTAAAAGTAGTTTGTTAGTGTCTCGCCCAAGGACCCCGCGCCACCCACTAATTACGGATCCAACGCACCAGTCATGAGAAGCACGGCGTAGACGCACAGGAGCCAGTGCTTCTTCAACATTACGCCGGTTTGCTGAATGAACACCTTTGTCTTCTTTTCCGTGGTCACGCCCTTTGCACGTTGCTCGGCTTGCGCGCGTAGGAACACTTCGCTCTCGGGAACAAGGGCACGAATAAAGGCAGCAAACGCCGAGATGCCCGCAGCAGCCCAGAAGAGCGTGCGCCACGTAGTGGAGGTGTGAGGAACGAGACGGAGATTCATAACTGCGGCGAAGAGGTATCCGCAGGCGTATCCCTGCTGGAGTACACCGGATCCAAGACCTCGCGCCTCGACGGGAAGATTCTCTAGAGCGGTTGCTGATGCAAGACCCCAGACACCACCCATTGCGATACCGAAGATGGACCGGAGAGCGAGGAACTGTCTGAAGGTGTGGACAAATCCAGAGCCGAGCTCGATGACAGCACAGAAAAGTAGATTGAATACAAGGGGCCATTTCCGTCCGTAGCGATCAGACAGTATGCCAAAGACGACCTAGGTAGCGGGATACGGTCAGTATCTTCCTAAAAGAGGATATTGGGGGGAGGAAGGGCGAGTGGAGTGTACGTTCTGGCGAGAAGGACAGGTAGGCACATCTGGCGGTCGCTGTAGCGGGAGCACTCCTCGAAGCCCAAAATGATGCACACGTGCTTATCGAGCATGTGGTGGAGAAGCACTTACAGCGCCAACGGATCGGAACAACAACGTCAAAGTGATGGCCTGTGTCTAGAAAAAGCGCCAGAACAATCAGTCGCGGCCGCGGGTATGAAAGGGGACGTGAGACCTACGATGGTCGAAGCTTTGGGCTTGTCGAATTGCGTCTGAAGGCGAGTGACACTGAGCGACACGCTGAAAAAGTCAATTGCGTCACAAGTCCAGGCAAGCCATCTTCATCGTTTTTCCCACGGGAGATAGAACCACCAGAGACGGACACAATGAGCCCGGTTGTTGCTCGAGGGAAGAAAAAAGACATACCCAGAGAAGAATTGCGCCCATTGGACCCACGTGAGAGAACGAAGGACCTCGAGAAGCGGCCTTCTATTCACATCACGGTCTTCGCGGTGTGGGATGAGATTACGGACGAAGTAGGGCGCCATCTGGGGAGAGAAGAAGCAACGGGATGGGCTGCTGGAGAGAGGAAGGGCAAGCGAGCATCTGGACTTATATATACAGGATTCACGGTGGGAAAGAACCTAGCAAAGTCAAGCGGGCGCCGAACAGTTCCGCTAGGGTTCAATTCGAAGATTGATGGTACTTAGGTGACCGATCGCCTGGTCACGGTCGGGCATGATGCATGGTGTATGATGCGTGATGCGTGAGGACCAAAGAAGTCTGTACAAAGTGTGCCTGGCCCCGGGATGGGTGACACGGGCGGGGAAACTGAGGAGAGGTGGAGTGGCTAAGCGACGAGAGAACAGATCAGGCATGCGTACTGAATTGAATGACAGCTGAATGAGTTGGCGTTTCAGTTAGGGTCACGCGGATCCACTACTGTATTCTCGAATAAATCCCCTCCGCGTCTGGATACGTATCTCACTGTACTTTGAACGCGAAATCGTGGCTTTCGGTATTCATCCCAGTGGAATAAGAAGTTTGAGCGTGACTTGCAAGCCGCTCCGCCATAAATAATGTCAACTTTTTCTGCGGCGCGTGAACGGAGAAGCCATTGGAAGGAGCAAAGATAGACCAGCGCCCGATAGCGCATATTGAGGGACTCGCGCCGCCATCTCTTCTCTTCGACACTCCCGGTTCAAGGTGGCCCGGTTCCCTTATTTGGTACAACAATCTCATCATGCCGCATATTACTATTAGCCACCCACTGGCAGGAAAACACTCGGTCACTTCGTCCATGACTGCATGACTTTTGTTTTTTCATGAAGAACTAGGCCTTGTTTCACATTTAACTCCCGTAGTGCTGATTACACGTAGTATCGGACGTACGGTGCATACGTATACTGGCATCTGAGGTGAGGCCACCTCGTTGCCAACCAAGCCGACACTACCATGACTTGGTCGCGTGAGTCCCCGATCGTCGAGATTTTCCTCCCAGGTCCGATTGTTGACCGGGTTAAGACAATGGTGGAAAGCGGTTTCAGGATAAACAGTTCTGGGGTGGATCGTTGAAGTTTGTATTTCTTTTGGCTTTCTTTACCCAATTGCCTCCTGGTCACAGTATTGCGCTATACGGCACATGCAACACTAAGCCATAATCTTAGGGAGGTTTCACTTTCCAGCTAAGCCACTTCTCCTCGTCCGCGGCCCAAGTTAAGTATGTGTTCAGCCAACAGCTAGGCTTCTTCGGGGTTGACGAATTGCAACCAGCGGACGCAGATACGCTTGACATCCAACTAATATACAGTACTGCAGTATAGTTAAGGGAGACCGACAATCGGTCACCACTTGGATAGGTCCCGCCTAATTAAAGATTCCTGAGACAGGGTCATTGGAGAGTATGGAGACTTTGGAGTGCGATCACGGGAAGCAATAGACGTAGCAATACTCACTCTTTCCAAAAGCGTACAATGCCCCCGATAATTCAGACTACAGTGGCAATCACAGACTTAGACGTGGTTAAACCTTGGGTCAAGTCAAACTGGCTGATTGTAGACCCAACTTACTCCAGTTACAGTAGTCCTCACCCAAACACTGTCCTACAAATAAAAACAAGCAAACAAGCGAGCAGGCGTTTCCGGGGGTCCCGAGAGTCTCAGATAGAAACCGCATCGGCAAAAACTCATCGTGCGTGCGCGTGCATCGTCGATGACGACAACAAGGGTGCTTACAGCGTCAGTGAGATGGCAGAGCTTCCGTGCTACCCGTCGCGACATGGTCGATCTCGGCCTCCTCGGCCTCGGCTCGATGCTAGCTCAGTCTGGCACTGTGTCATTCATGCAAGCGATACCGCTTTCCGCGTATCCCATGATCAGAATTACCGGAAAAAAAACTCGAAGGAGATGGACATTGCATCATTTCCGCCCCAGGCCCGGCTCGGACATGCTTCATGTTTTTTGATTGGTGTCATCTCAGCCGCAAACGAAGAGGAAGCGAACAGCAATCATTCCGGATCGAGCATGTCGCCATTCGCATATAAGTAAGTAAGTCTAGCCGCGCGGGTCAGACCAACTGCCGTTTGTGTTGTGTCCTCCTCTCTCCCATCTTTGCATGATTTACTACGTGGAACAGTCAGCGCAGTGTGTGGCATGGAAACAGGTGGGTGATTATGCTCTTATTCGCATATTACGTGACCATTATGTTTCCGACTCACTACGTGAACGATTCACCTTACTAGATTGCAGACGTAGCGAGCACCGAGGCATTTACGACAGAGACGTTAGGTCTAGCTGCTCAATATGAAGTTAAGGCGCCCACCCAGATTAATTCGCGGAAAATGTGGCTAAACCCCGTATCACATACATTCATTTCGTCAATTTTGTGCCCTCCGCGGAATGGCCACGCAGGCGTTGAGAGTGTGGGGGGAATACGTGAAGCGTCATGGCTCTCTAGATGCCGAACGCGCGAGAGAACTCGTGTGAATTTCCTCTTTTCCCTAACGTCGTCTGCGTTCTCCCCCTCACAAAAGGACGATTTGACTGACTTGATTGAACGGAATTCTTCGTCGTAGTCAAGTCGTCGCCGATGGCTGGATTATCCTTCAGGTCGCATACCGGATTGATCGATACACTTCATTCTCTTCTGTCGATGTCAATTCAGCACAGAGCCAAGGTAAGGCGTAGCTAACTTTCATACCTGATCATGCGCCACGTATCATGTCTTGTCATGTTGCTAGCCCTGGCTGACTGGTGACTTATATTTTCCCTCTGCCTCACAGCGAAGCGGGGTGCATTGATCATCTTAACCCACATATTAGAATTCGACATCGCAAAGCTGTTGTACCATTACAAGCGATTCCTTAGTTATACCGGGTGAGGTAACGACACCAAGGTTATTTTGTACATAAGTTACGTCTTCCCTTCGAGAATTTCCGCGGGACCGGAATGGTAGATAGTCGCTTGCGATTGTAGGAACAGGGGGGGTTCATACCACGCTTGACGTTCACCAATAGTGGGTAAAGCTCAAGCTCAAGTTTCAATGCCAGTAGGAAATGGCAAAGCACTGCCAGTGGCAGTGAAACAACGGTGTACCATTGACGGTTCCATGAATGAGTCCATGCCCATTATTCACGTGTCCCTTGCTCAGCGCTACGTCGTCCGGCTCAAGGACTGTCTAGCCATCCGACGTAGACGTGAGGAATGACAGACTGTCTCTGGAGGTGTATAAAGTGGGGGCCGTATTGACTTCCGAACTCGCTCTTGAAAGTAACCCTCTCTCCCCCCTTGTTCCAAATGGTTTATTTCCCCGATGATTCAGAGCAGCACATGTCATGGAAAAGGGTAATAACTTATCGGCGCAGCTCATGCATGTGTGGTGGCTAAGAGGACATTTCCAGCTTCAGGACACTCGGAGTAAGGACGCCTTGACGACCGAAGCGGCAGGGCTGGGAGCTCAGTATGAAGTCAGCGTCCCAAACATATACCGTTCATCGCTTTCCTCTGACATTTAGCTACTCAGGCACTGCGAGTTTGGGAGGAGTACGAGAAGAGTAAAGGGAAGCTCCAAAACACGCAGGCAACAAATCTCGTGTACGAGTTGCCCTGAGATGTGCTTCCCCTGGTTGCTGAAGGCATTTTAGCGGGGTGATCGCAACGGCGTGGATCACCCTCCAAGTGGAAAAACGCGCTGATCTGGGTGTCGACATCGACTATAAGGCGGCACTGGTAGAAGGTGGGGGACAAATTACATATACGATCATTGTTCCAGCGTACCATCCCTTACGTTTCTTCATACAGCGAAGCAAGGTGCCTTGGACGCACTTGAAGACGCCAGCAGGACGTGATCTGTCCCGTCATTGTTTCGTACATTGTTTTTTCTCTTGTGCAGTATCGCCTGATTTCAATCGCCATTTCTGTGTGCATGATGATAACAAGATGTGAATTGGGAAAGCAGCCCGACACTGGGATAATGAGGCCGAAAAAAATGATAATGATAATGAAGTGGCTGCGAAATGACGACGACGACGACGCGTCTATGATTAACACAGGGGATGCGCACTGGAGGTGTACGGCAGACTGGGAGGCAGGGCTATCACAAGAAGGGTTCGTCGAAAAGGGTTCCCTGACCCGAAGGAAGGCTAATCGAGGGAACGAAGTTAAGAGACTAGTGCACGGAGAACCCTACGGAGAGCGTACGTTTTCTTTTCTTTTCTAAATGAGCAACTCGTCGAGGTCGGCCTATGACTATATGACTAGCGGCGGTAGAAAATGGTGTGCCTGACACTGCGTGGTTCTAGGTCGAGTGGTTGACATTTGGGAGCGTTTTCTGTCATCCCTTTGCTTCGATGCAGAGTGTCAGCCCATGGTAAAAAGATACATACAATGCACAGACCCCTCTATACAGTCGACAGTCTCCGTGGAAATGGATATTTGTTGTAGAGTTCCAGTTGTCCGTTACTGTATTGTGTAAGGACAAGGACAAGGTACAAGGCCATGGGGGTCCATATCGGGCCTCAATTAACGCAGCCTCACTTCTGCAACTTTGAACACTCGCCTGCCCCCACTGGCACGATCCTACTCATCGCATGTCTGCAACAGCTGCATTCCTCCTCTTACTATCATGGCCACTCATCACCTCTACCATGCGCCTCCACGACCGCGCACCAAGTCCGTTCAACCTAGCCGCGCGTAGCAGTTCACGCAATGTCCCACCACTCGGCTTCTACGACCCACGCGACCACAATGGTAGTTGGCTCACGGTGCGTGCGACCGTCCCCTTTCTGGTCCCGTCCTTGCTTATCTGGGCATTCCGTCGCTGTTTTAGCAAGTAAATAACACGTTCCCTCCTGGCCTGGGAGAGCCAATAAATGTCGTTCTCCTTGGAACATCCGACCCTGCGGTTCTTGTTGATCAGCAGGAGGACGGCGGCTTGCGCAACTTGTTTTTGTGCGTCGAGTCCCCTCCGTCTCTTGGCGCGTTTACTGACCCGCGCCCTGCGCTCGTCTTTGTGTTCAGGTCGATTGGTTTCGCTGGCGAATGTTTGGGGCAACATTCGGGGAGCGATCAGGAGGCTAACCTCGGTGATGGACATGGGTACTGTGCGTCAACCATCAAATTTCTTCTTCTTCTGTCCCTCATCCATGTCCTCTCCATATTCCCACAAAAAAGTGAATGAGACAGCGGTGATACGTTGGGATTACGGGGACCCTACACTAGGAACGTGTAAGGAGACAGTAGAAGGCGGAAACCATTTCCGTTATTGGACACAGACTGGCAGCGGAGCTGATAGGTACGGCTTGCTCGCCTTAACGGATGACGCACTCTTTTCAATGCTTCTCTAGCGGCGCTGTGTTTATGGCCCTTTCTTATGAACTTCCGGAAACACGCGAGTCCACATTTAGCGTTCCACTTCCAACTTTACGCTGACCACTGTACCGAAGTGAACCACGACATCATTTATAACGGGTGCGCGTCCCCATGCTGTCATTACTTTACGTTACTGAGACCTTTACGACCCTGCAAAGGTACAATCTCGCCCGGTATGTTTAACCAATTTCCCTTTTCGATACAACTGACCTTGCTCACCCGAATTCCTCACCACCCCCACCCTGGTATCGTTCTTGTGTCCGCGTGCACCTACAGCGACTGGTTCGTTGGTAATGCAACCGCGCAATCGGGCGTCATTTTAACGGCGAACGTAACGAACACGACAACATTTTCCGGGCAGACGTCCTACGGCGGATACGTATACCAGAACAGCGTGCAATACGTTTCTGGCTACCTCACGAATGGCTCGAACGGGATAAACCACTACCTCTCCGTCGGCGCGAACGGGACGAACGCGGTGGATGGGCTCGTGGCGCTGCTGACTGTGAAGATCTTGTCGTCCCCTGTGGGAGCAACGAAGACCTCGCCGTGCGTTCCCCTGTTTTGGCTCTCTAACCGGCTGCTGAAGGCTGTCTGTTCGCAGGGCATGGCCGACCGCGTGGCCGTCACTCGTCCCCGCTGCTACCGCCACCTTCGTACTCATTATTGTGCTATCCTTCGCGTGATATTTTTCTTTGCGCGCCTTTACTCTTCCATGCCCGTACGGACTGACTAGGAACCCATTACGTATATACCTGACCTTAACCACGCCTGCAGTTATTTCGTGTAATCTTACTTAGAGGAGACTAGAGAATGCCGCTCGTGGACGTATACATATTATAGCATGGGCTGTGCTTATGTTTTTCTTCTTCGCTCCTCTTGATAGATATGTAATGGCAGCGGACTAAGGGTATGGAAACGACGCGTAGATTCATGCCAACGTCGGGGCGGGCTTGATTCCCAAATACCTGTGTCTCAGCAAAGTGAGGAAAGAATGCAGGCACGCACCCAAGCTCAATGAAGGTCATGGAATACGCTAGCGATTAGAGGTCAATCATACAGAGATCACGTTATACCAGATAATCCTGCGCCCCCTACGTGTTTTGCATTATGCAGGGCACACGCCAGGCGCAACTCACCACTCATCCGTATCCTCTTCGGCGACACCGAACTTGCTTCCACACAACCTCCCGGCTGACTGCCACCTGCCAGTGGCCATCACTGGCACGTCCAAAACGCACATCCTCACACAACAACATGCGCATCTCCTCATCCTGCAACGGGCCCATCCCGCCACCCCGGAACGGCCTATGCCATTTCTTTCTGCCCACCGGCGCCTCGGATGCCCACTCGCCTTTGGCCCTTGAAGCTGCGACTCGACTGGACGGCGGTTATTGTCAAATGTACGAGTGACAAGTCGCGGTCACGTCAGGTGACCCGTGTGCAAAGATGAGAGATGCGAGCGGAAGTAGAACGCGAGAAGGAAAAGGAGTGCAGACAGAGCACTTGGGCGATAATTCACAGTCCACATGCCATGCAGTACAATTTATACTACTCTGTTATCATAATTTGTAAATACGAATATAAGGTATCGAAGCAACGCATCAACGCGTTGTGAAAGGGGATCGTCGGGGTTTGGCTGAGGTGAAAAGGCATCATCGCAGACCATGTGAAAAGGGATAAAGAGAAACCGAGGAAATCCAACGGTTGAGGTTGTAAGTATGGTATAAGCCACTTGCTCGTGGTGACAGGCTCGGCGTGCTCGCGCTTTATCCGAAGCGGTAGCCTAGTAACAGTAAGATAAGATGTGAAACAGTCCGGGTGAAGTATCGTACGGAGGAAAGGCCGATTCGAAAAATTAGCGTACTCCACAACGAGGTGAGGTGTCGCCACCGGGACGCCGGCCCGAGCCGGTCATGTTGGGTTCCCGGTGTTGGTATATCCCAACAGCGGTGGCATGGGATACACGGCGCGAAGGGGTTCGAGTTGTTGCGCAGTGCGCCGCCGACGGTGCTTGGTGAGCCGGAACCTAACGCATTGCATACGTCTTTGTAGGTCGATACATTTCTGGCTAGTAGCCTAGTATCGACCGTATTAGGTCAGAGACCGCCCAGTAGCGTGGTGGGACGCGCTTCAAGTTGCCAGCGTCGGTGCGGAACGCGTCAGGGGGTAGTATATATCACCTGTTGCGCGAATGAACACTGGGAGAGTATTCGGGCGTTTTCAATTGGGCCGCTCACATTTGGAGAGGTTCGTCATGTCGCCACTTACTGGATGATCTCTGTGGCAGAGTTGCCGCTGCGTTTTTGAAGAAGCATGCTTCGCGGGATATAGCAAAATGAGGCGAGGTCAGAAATATTTATTTCTGCTAACATGAGTGGTGTCTCTCTTCGACGATGTTTTCATTTCGCGTCCGAGTCGGAGTTCTCAGGCTACCGTTTAAAGCAGGATCACTGAATCCTCACGTGACTACAACTCGTGGGTTCGTGTAACTTACTGTAGGTGGAGGTAGCTGTCTCAACGTCACTACACAATCTCTTTCGGCTATAACAATACATCACAGTCAAGGCAATTTGTTTTTTCAATCGTCCTGATGATTTTATGCGCCTTTAACAGACATTTTCCACTGGAACTTCCCGCCTCTTTCACCCACCCTTCTGGGAACTCTTGAAGGGAATTGGTCCTTCGTGCAGAGCTTCAGAATACGGACAGGCCCACAAGGTTGGCCCTCAGGCCTCAAGCCTCAGCTGTAAGCCCTCAATATTCGTAATCGGATTCGGATTCACCTATACATAGGCTCGTATGATATTTCCCTCCCAAGCTTTTTCCCGGATGCCGAGGAAGGTGAGTTCCGTTTACCTCGTATGCCCCTTTAGTTTACTTAACCTTGTTCAGAAACTTTTAGGTTGGTTTACGGTGAATCCAGTTCGTCTTTTCCCGGACGCTCGGGAGGATCCTTTCAGGGTTAATACCAGCAGCCCTTCGGAAGTCTGAGATTCAGACCATATTTCGGAACGTCGAACGCCTACTTCTAGCTGGAGCTTTTGCCTTACTCCTGCTCGCGGAACTGAAGGGCCGAAAAGCCGGCCTGACATTTCATCCATGATTTTCCGCGGCGGATAGTTTCACTTGGTTGAATTGATTTTACAGCGTGCCACGTGTCCGTGAAACAGATGCTAGTAACTGATCAGGTGAACACTAACTTGGTAATCCCCAACCCACTATACGGGAAAATAGCAGAGATGATGAAGACCAGTCGTCCAAATATGGGCAGTGCGCGTAAAGGAACTCTGTAGCATGTACTAACTCATCCCAGTGTCAAAATTCGTTTCCTACTACAGAGTTACTCGGTGCCCTCTGAGTCGCCGAATGTTGTATCCTCAGAACCCTTCTCCTGGATATGAGTTTGTACCCTCGAACCACGCGATAGAGTTGTGGTCGGTGGCCGCGGCCGAACCGAAACTTGCGTGAGCTCAATATGCCACTGCCCCTCATTCCACCGGCCACTTTTGTCGGCGGAAAAATGTGCCGAGCCTCAGCCATGGTTCTATGAGAGCCCATTTGGCGTATCCTCGCAGGCATTGTCTGGAATGGAGCTTGCATCGGACTGTCGCGGTGCTACCGTTAGAGAAACAAGCGATCAACAACACGTCAGGCAGCTGACCACTGAAAGACGCATGTCTGCTATAAATGCTACGTGCAACTCGCAGGTACCTCAGTAATATCAACCCGCCTTTCCGCCATCGATGTACCTTTCCATGAGCGCTATGTCACTCCTTTTACTTCAAGTCTTCCTGCATTTCGAGTTTTCTGGCTACAGCATGCTTTGCAACGCCTTCCAAAAGGCAGGGGGTCCCTGCTAGTGCTGTGCCTTCATTTCCCACCGGCCTTGGTCCTCAACCAAACACCAGCCTCATGTTTGTCACGCTTGCCGTCGGAATGTGCAACACTTCCTGTTCTACGGAAACAGGACCGTGTGCGTGAGTCTTCCTTTGTTGTTTGTTCACGGCGACATGCTTCAAATACGTTGGATAGGCCTGTGTCGCTGCCCTTGCCCAAGTGTTCATCATAACAAGCCCCTTCGATGGACCTCTCTTCAACAACATTCAACAGCGTGTGTATGACAACATCTGGAATGTTTCTGCTAGCAACGACCCCCTTGACCCGAATGTTGCCTCGCAAATCCAAAACACGTATGGGTTAGAACGCTCCGAAGAACTCTTCTATATCGATGTTGGTAACGGAACCCAGGACCCAGTGCTGGACTTTAGGTAGGCGACAAACGACCCGTTCTACATCTTTGCCGGGCAAATAGCTGCCGATGTCCCATCAACAGATGATCCAACGACAGATGCCGACTGGCAGAGGTGGGACGCCTCGTCTGGTTTCAATGGAATGGCAAACAGCGTCTACCTTATGGAGACACTGGGTGGACAGTTGAATTCCGTGGACCCGGGATCGGTAAGCATTTCTCGATCTCCTGTATTGCACAACTAAATTGTGAACCTTTCAGTGCAATCCATCTAACCCGCTTCTACAGAGCAAGTTTGTCGGAGTGTGTTGTAAGTGTTCTGATGTCAAAGTGTGCCTTGACCGTTAACGTATCCACGCTTCATAGGGGGGTTTCAATAGTGAATTCTGAATTTGGATGTCGTATGGAAGGTTTTTACATCCAGATCTCTTCTAAGAGCTTTGTTCATCGCTTTCCCAACGTCCCGGCTTTCTGTCAGCCTGCACTGGAAAATGGACAGGTAATAGTACAACTGAGCTTCACTCGTTAACGACTGGTGCCTCCTCCAATATACAACCGTCCGTTTGTTCCATCGAACACAAGAAGGGGTGAATCTCTAGCCACGGTCTTCCAAGTGTGTTTGGGGCGCTGGAACAGGAGAGGCAAGAGAAAAGTCAGTCGGAATGAGATTCAAGCGAAAAAAACTAACTGGAACGGTTCCTTGAGAGCCCATCCGGCGCACGGTTTGGTCTCGCTCAAAATATTCGAATTATTTTTTCTTTATCGAGTCCGACAATTCGACCTTCTGGCACACTTTACCGCGATCTGACTCGGATGCGATGATATTGTGTCAGATTGCCCAGCCAATAATAAATACAGCTCTCGACCCCTTTTTTTTGGTATCGCTATCGATTATGTTGCCCAAGCATGACTGTGACCCATATTCGTAATCGGATTCGGATTCACATACCAGTTCGCCTTTTCCCGGATCCTGAGAAGGTGAGTTCCGTTTACCTCGTATGCCCCTTTAGTTTACTTAACCTTGTTCAGAACCTTTTCGGTTAGTTTACAGTGAATCCAGTTCCTCTTTTCCCAGGCGCTGAGAGTCATTTTTAGATTTAATACCAGCAGCCCTTCGAAAGCACGAGATTCAGGCCATGGCCTCCCGGAAGGGGTAAACAATCACCTCCAGCTGGAGCTTTTGCCTTACTCCTGCTCGCGGAACAAGGGCCGAAAAGCCTGCCTAACATATCATCGATGACTTTCCGAGGTGAATGGTTTTACTTGGCTGAATCGGTTTTACTGCGTGCCACGTGTCCCCTAGTGACTGACCAGGCGAACACTAACTTGGTCATCCTCAACCCACCATACGGGAAAATAACAGAGATGATAAAGATCAGTCGTCCAAAAGTCAGCAGAGAGCGTAATGGAACTCTGTAGCATGTACTAACTCATCCCAGTGTCAAAGTTCGTTTGGTCAAACGTGAATGTGCCTAGCATAGATTTACTCAGTAGCCTGTGAGTCGCCGAATGTTGTATTATCAGCAACCTTCTCCTGGATATGAGTTTGTACCCTCGAACCGCGAATAGAGTTGTGGACGGTGGCCGGGCCCGAACCAGAACTTGGTGAGTCCAATATGCCACTGCTCATTCCAGTGTCATGACAACGTTTGTCGGCGGTAAAATGTGCCGAGATTTACCCATGGTTCTATGAGGGCCCATTTGGTGTATGGAATATCGCGGTGCTACCCTTAGAGACACATGCGATCAACAACACGTCAGGAAGCTGAACACCGTGACCGCAAGACGCATGTCTGCTATAAGAGCTACGTGTAACTTGAGGGGTACCTTACTGGCATTAACATTAACCCCACCTTTCCACCATTGATGAACATTGCCATGCGCGCTCTGTTACTCCTTTTACTTCAAGTTTTCCTGGCTACAGCATGCTTTGCAACGCCTTCCAAAAGGCAGGGGGTCCCTGCTGGTGCTGTGCCTTTTATTCCCACCGGCCTTGGTCCTCAACCAACCACCAACCTGGCGTTTGTCACGCTTGCCGTCGGAATGTACAACGCATCCTGTTCCGATACTTCAGGAACATATATGTGACTCTTCCCTTGTTCTTTGTTCACGGAGACATGCCTTAAATACGTTGGATAGGCCTGTCGCTGCTCTTGCCCAAGTGTTCGATATAAGCAGCCTCTTCGATGGACCTTTTTTCAACAACATTCAAAACCTTGTATATAACAACATCTGGAATCCTGCCGCTAGCAACGACCCCCTTGACCCAAATGTTGCCTCGCAAATCCAGAGCAAGTATGCGTTAGAACTCCTCGGCGAACTCGCCTATATCTATGTTAGTGGCGGAACCCCAGACCGAGTGCTGCACTTTAGGCAGGCGACGGAAACCAATGTTAGTGACATACCCCAGGGCCCAGTGGTAAACCAGAGCCCAGTGGCAACCACCCACGGCCCAGTGGTAACCCAGGTCCCAGTGAAAGCCCAGGACCCAATGCTGGACTTTAGGCAGGCGACGGGCAATCCGAACTACATTTTTGTCGGGAAAATAGTTGCCGATATTCCATCATCAGATGATCCAACGACAGACGCCGACTGGCAGAGGTGGGACGCCACGTCCGGGTCCGGCGGACTCGCGAACAGCGTCTACCTTATCGATACACTAGGTGGACAGTTGAATTCCGTGGACACGGAATCGGTAAGCATTTCTCGATCTCCGGTATTGCACAACTAAATTGTGGACCTTTCAGTGCGATCCATCTAACCCGGGTCTACTGAGCAAGTTTGTCGGAGTGTGTTGTAAGTGCTCTGATGTCAAAGTGAGCCTTGACCGTTAACGTATCCACGCTTCATAGGGGGGTTTAAGTAGTGAACTTGTGAATTTGGATGTCGTATGGAAGGTTTTTACATCCAGATCTGTTCTAAGAGCTTTGTTCATCGCTTTCCCAATGCCCCGGCTTTCTGTCAGCCTGCACTGGAAGATGAGCAATATAGTACAGCTGAGTGTTACTCGTTAGCAATTACCTCCTCCAATATACGACCGGCCTTCCGTTCCATCGAGCACAAGAAGTGGGAGTCTCTAGCCACAGTCTTCCAAGTGTGAATGGGTGCTGGAGCAAGAGAGGCTGGAGAAAAGTTAGTCAGAATGAGATTCAAGCGGAAAAAATAACTGGAAAAGTTCCTTGAAATGCTCTCCGGTTAACTTCTCGAAATATACGCCTCGGTTGAGCTTGTTGTCCAGTAGACACCAGTCGAGTCAACGGCATCAAAACGGAAAATGGAGAGAAAGAGGGGGTAACCGGAGTGCATGTCCAGGAGTAGAATATCGGAAGCAGTGAACGAGAGCGAACGCTCCAAGTAAGATAGGGAGGGCCACCCCAAAACACCAACTTTGAATGAAGAGTAAGTCGAGAAGACGGTATAAGACGTTCACGGAAGAAGAGAATGCAAACAAGTCGTACTAGGAGCAGCCAGTAAGTGTGCACCAATACACTATATTCACAAATCAGTGTACTGTACTACTGTAACGCAAACTACAAATAGTTCACAGCGCAGTCGAAACGTACTGCACGCACGGTTATACCAACTATCCTCCACCCCCTACGTGCCAGTGTTTGCATTGCATTATGCAAGACCCACGCAAGGCACAACTCATCACTCATCCGTATCCTCTTCGGCGACACCAAACTTCCACACAGCGTCCCGGTTGACCGCCACCTGGCCATCACGTCCAAAACGCACACCCTCACACAACAGCATGCGCATCTTCTCATCCTGCAATGGGCCCATCCTACCTCCCGGGAATGGCATATGCCAATTCTTTCCGCCAACCGGCGCCTCGGATGCCCACCCCCCTTTGAACCCGCCGACGAAGAGACTGGACGCAATGACGCGGTGGCATGGGATCCGCAGCGCGAAGGGGTTGTTGCGCAGTGCACCGCCGACAGAGCGTGGTGAGCCGGAACCTAGCGCATTGCATACGTCCTTGTAGGTCGATGTTTTTCCCGCGGGGATCAACCGCATTGTGTCGTAGACGGCCCAGCGGCGTGGTGGGACGCGCTTGCCGGCGTCTGTCCGGAATGCGTCGCACTCGGAGCACGTCAGGGGGTAGTCGTTGTTCGAATTACAGTAAAATTATGTAACAAAACGTTCTAGAGATTTCCTCACATTTGGAGAAACCTTTCGCTTCTCTCCGAAAAGCGGGGTTGCAGAGCGGTTTTGGTTCTCCAGTGCGGATTTGCTGCTACGTTTTTGAGGAAGTACACGTCGTAGGGGTGTAGCGAAACGAGGCGAGGTCAGAAATATTTCTCTCTGCTGGCATGAGTAGTGTGAGAGATTCCCGAGTCAAAGCTCTACTAATTTTGTTTCAGGAGAACCTCACGTGACTATGAATACATAAATTCCCGGACTTATCGATTACTTATCTTTTGCTTCGATTATTCGCTCGCAATCGGATTCGGATTCGCCTATACATAGGCTCGTACGATATGTTCTCTCCCCAGTTCGTCTTTTCCCGGATGCTGAAGAAGGTGAGTTCCGTTTACCTTGTATGCCCCTTTAGTTTACTTGACATTGTTCAGAACCTTTTAGGTTAGTTTACAGTGAATCCAGTTCGTCTTTTCCCGTACGCTCAGGAGGATCCTTTTAGAATGAATACCAGCAGCCCTTCGAAAGCCTCGGATTCGAGTCAGGCCACGCCTTCCGGAAGGGGCAAACGTTTACTTCCAGCTGTAGCTTTTTTTACCTTGCCCCTGTTTGCGGGGCTCTTTAGCATGTACCATCTCATGCCTACTACAGACTTACTCAGTTGCCTCTGAATCTCTGAATGTTGTACTCTCAGCAACCGTCTCCTGGATATGAGTTTGTGCCTCGAACCGCACGATGGAGTTGTGGTTGATGGCCGCGGCCGAACGGAACTTGGTGCGTCAAATTAGCCACTGCCCCTCATTCCAGTGATAACGTTTGTCGGCGGTAAATGTGCCGAGACTTACCCATGGTTCTGAGAGCCCCTTTAGAGTATCCTCGCAGGCATTGTCTAGAATGGAGTTTGCACCAGACCACGGTGTTACCCTTAGAGAGAGAAGCGATCAACAACACGTCAGGAAGCTGAACACTGCAAGACACATGTTTACTATAGAAGCTACGTGCAACTTGAAGGTACCTTGTTAACATCAACCCACCTTTTCGCCATCGATGTACTTTGCCATGCCGCCCATGCGCTCTTTGTCACTTCTTTTACTTCGAGTTTTCCTTGCTACAGCATGCTTTGCAACGCCTTCCAAAAGGCAGGGGGTCCCTGCTAGTGCTGTGCCTTCATTTCCCAGAGGCCTTGGTCCTCATCCAAACACCAGCCTGACGTTTGTCACGCTTGCCATCGGGACGTATAACGCATCCTGTTCCGATACTTCAGGAACATATATGTGACTCTTCCCTTGTTCTTTGTTCACGGAGACATGCCTTAAATACGTTGGATAGGCCTGTCGCTGCTCTTGCCCAAGTGTTCGATATAACCAGCCTCTACAATGGACCCTTTTTCAACAACATTCAACAACTTGTATATAACAACATATGGAATCTTGCCGCTAGCAACGACCCCCTTGACCCGAATGTTGCCTCGCAAATCCAGAACACGTATGGGTTAGAACGCCTTGGTGTACTCTCCTATATCGATTTTAGTGGCGGAACCCAGGACCCTGTGCTGGACTTTAGGCTGGCGACGCAGAACCCGTTCTACATCTTTGTCGGGAAAACAGCTGCCCATGCCCCATCTACAGATGATTCAAAGACAGATGCCGACTGGCAGAGGTGGGATGCCACGTCCGGGTTCAATGGAATGGCAAACAGCGTCTACCTTATCAATACATTAGGTGGACAGTTGAATTCCGCGGACACGGAATCGGTAAGGATTTCTCGATCTCCGGTATTGCACATCTAAATTGTGGACCTTTCAGTGCGATACATCTGACCTGCATCTACTGAGCAAGTTTGTCGGAGTGTGTTGTAAGTGTTCTGATGTCAAAGTGTGCCTTGACCGTTAACGTATCCACGCTTCATAGGGGGTTTAAGTAGTGAACTAGTGAACGCTGAATTTGGATGTCGTATGGAAGGTTTTTACATCTAGATCTGTTCTACGAGCTTTGTTCATCGCTTTCCCAATGTCCCGACTTTCTGTCAAACTGCACTGGAAAACGGACAGTTAATAGTACGACTGAGTGTTACTCGTTAGCGACTGGTGCCTCCTCCAATATACAACCGTCTGTTCGTTACATCGAGCGCAAGAACGGGTGAATCTCTAGTCACAATCTTCCGAGTGTGAATGGGGCGCCGGAGCAAGAGAGGCAAGAGAAAAGTTAGCCGGAATGAGATTCAAGCGAAAAAACTAACTGGAAAAGTTCCTTGAAAAGTTCTCCGGTTAACATCTCAAGATATACGCCTCTGCTGAGCTTGTTGACCAGTAGAAATCGACTTAACGGCATCAAAATAGAAAATGGCACATTTCGGAGAGAAAGAGGAGGAAACCGGACGGTGCATGCCCAGGAGCGGAGAGTTGTGAACAGTGGACGAGAGCGAACGCTCCAAGTAAGAGATGGAGGGCCACCCCAAAACACCAACTTTGAATGAAGGCTAAGTACGGTAAGTGAAAGACGTTTACAGAAGACTCAGAAGAGAGCGCGAACAAGTCGTAGGAGCTGCCCGTGAGTGTGCCCCATGCACTTTATTCTCAAATCGGTGTACTATAACGCAAACAATAAATAATTTACAGCGCAGTCGAAACGAGAACTAAAAGAACTGCACGCACGGGCATACCAACTACAGTATCCTCCACCCCTTACGTGTTTTGCATTGCATTATGCGGGACTCACGCCCAGCGCAACTGACTACTCATCCGTATCCTCTTCGGCGACACAGAACTTCCACAAAGCGTCCCGACTGACCGCCGCCTGGCCATCACGTCCAAAACGCACACCCTCACACAATAGCATGCGCATCTTCTCATCCTGCAGCGGGCCCATCCCACCTCCCCGAAACGGCCTATGCCAATTCTTCCTCCCCACCGGCGCCTTGGATGCCCACTCGCCTTTGAAGCCGCCGACGAAGAGACTGGACGCGATGACGCGGTGGCATGGGATACGCGGCGCGAAAGGGTTATTGCGCAGTGCGCCACCGACGGAGCGCGGTGAGCCGGAACCTAGCGCATTGCATACGTCCTTGTAGGTTGATACTTTTCCGGCTGGTATCGACCGTATTAGGTCGTAGACAGCCCAGTGGTGTGGTGGGACGCGCTTGCCGGCGTCGATGCGGAACGCGTCGCGCTCGGAACGCGTCAGGGGATAGTAGATGTCACCTGTTGTGCGAATTAGCGGGGTATTTCAAGCAATTTGGAGAACGCGCACATTTGGAGAAGTCTGTTGCTTCCCGGAGAGAAGCAGGGTCGCAGTCGTTTGCCTTTGCCATTGCCGCTGGTTCAACTTCTCCGAAGCAGATTTGCTGCTGCGTTTTTGAGGAAGGACGCTTCGCGGGGGTGTAGCGAAACGAGGCAAAATCAATTCTCTCTGTTGGCATGAGTGGTGTGTCTCACGACGATGCTTTCATTTCAAGTCCAGAGTCAGAACTAAGAATCCTCACGTGACTATGACTCGACCCCTTGCTTGGTCACGCGGTCACGGTTTGGTTTGTGACATCTTTCTGTGTGTGTAGAATGCCAGGTTCTCGCCGTGAAGTGGGAATACATCACAGTCACGGTATTTTTTGCAAGAGCATACCAATCGTAGTGATGATTTTATGAGCTTTTAAAAGAATTTTTCTATTCGAATTTCACGCCTCTTTCACCCACCCTTCTGGAAGCTTTTGAAAGGAATTGGTCCAGAGCTTCAGAAGGCGTTAGCCCTCGAGTCCCACCTGCCCTTCGAAAGTCGGCCATGCAGGGCAAACGCTTACTTCGGGCCGGAACTTTTGCCACTCTTTTGCCTCGACGGGACTGAAGTACTAAAGGGCTGGACTGTCATGACTTTCCGCGGTGGTTTCTTGTCATCATGGTGTCCCTTGGCTGAATCGGTGTTACAGCGTGCCACTTGTCCGTTTAATAGGTGCTAGTGACTAACCAGGCGAACACTAACTTGGTGATCCCCAGCCCACTATACTGGAACATAACCGAGATGAAGACTAGTGGACCAAAAGTGGGCAGCGAGCGTAGTAAAGGAACTCTGTAGCATCTACTAACTTGTGTACTAACTCATGTGAGTATCAATATTCGTTTGGTCAAATGTCTTGTCAAATGTGCCTACTACAGACTTACTCAGTAGCCCTAATCGCCGAATGTTGTATCCTCAGCAACCTTCTCCTGGATATGAGTTTGGACCTCGAACCGAGCGATTGAGGTGTGGTCGGTGGCCGCAGCTGAATGGTCACGTGGTGAGTCCAATATATCACTGCCCCTCATTCCAGTTACAACGTTTGTCGGCGGTAACATGTGCCAAGACACCCATGGTTCTATGAAAGCCCATTTGGTGTATCCACGCAGGCATTGTCTGGGATGGAGTTTGCACCCGGGGCACAGAGTGCCGCGGTGTTAGCGTTACCGTTGCTAAGAATTGCTCAGTACAGAGACAAGCAATCAACAGCACGTCAGGAAGCTGACCACTGCAAGACGCATGTCTGCTATAAAAGCTACGTGCAACTTGAATGTACCTCACTTATTAACATCAACCCACCTTTCCGCCCTCGGTGTACCTTGCCATGCGTGCTCTGTCGCTCTTTTTACTTCAAGTTTTCCTGGCTACAGCATGCTTTGCAACGCCTTCCAAAAGGCAGGGGGTCCCTGCTAGTGCTGTGCCTTCTTTTCCCACCGGCCTTGGTCCTCAACCAACCACCAGCCTGACGTTTGTCACGCTTGCCGTAGGAACGTACAACGCTTCCTGTGATACAGAAACAGGAAGCTTTGCGTGAGTCTTCCGTTGTTGTTTGTTCGCGGCGACGTGCCTAAAATACGTTGAATAGACCCGTCGCTGCTCTTGCCCAAGTGTTCGATATAACCAGCCTCTACAATGGACCCTTTTTCAACAACATTCAACAACTTGTATATAACAACATATGGAATCCTGCCGCCAGCAACGACCCCCTTGACCCGAATGTTTTCTCGCAAATCCAGAACACGTATGGGTTAGAACGCCTCGGTGTACTCTCCTATATCGATGTTAGTGGAGGAACCCAGGTCCCGGTGCTGGACTTTAGGCAGGCGACGAACAACCCGAACTACATCTTTGTCGGGAATATATCTGCCGATGTCCCATCATCAGATGATCCAACGACCGATGCCGACTGGCAGAGGTGGGATGCCACGCCTGGGTCTAGTGGACTCGCAAATAGCGTCTACCTTATCAATACACTAGGTGGACAGTTGAATTCCGCGGACCCGGGAGCGGTAAGCATTTCTCGATCTCCGGTATTGCACAACTAAATTGTGGACCTTTCAGTGCAATCCATCTAACCCGGGTCTACTGACTAAGTTTGTCGGAGTGTGTTGTAAGTGTTCTGATGTCAAAGTGTGCCTTGACCGTTAACCTATCCACGCTTCATAGGGGGGTTTCAGTAGTGAACTCTGAATTTGGATTTCATATGGAAGGCTTTTGTTTCACATTCAGATTTGTTGTAAGAGCTTTCTTCATCGCTTTACCAATGTCCCGGCATTCTGTCAGATGCACCGGAAATGGACAGTGAATAGTACTGGTACCTCTTTCAATATACATCCATTCATTCGTTCCACCAGGACACGAAAGGTGAATTTCTCGCCACAGTCTTCCAATTATGAACGGGACACTGGAGTAAGAGAGGTTGGAGAAAAGTTTGTCGGAATGAGAATTATGAGAGTGAAGCGAAAAAAAAACGGGAAAAGTTCTCGGGCTAAATTCTCACGATCGACTCCTACGGAAGAAGAGAGTGCGAACAGGTCGTAGGAGCTGACTTTGTATTAACACAATACACCAATTATCGAATAGGTGCACTGTAAACCAAAAGATAAATAGTTCACAACGCAGTCGAAACGAGAACTAAGTACTGTATGTAGTACTAGCTAGCGTATTAGCAGACTCGAAGTCGAAGTAGCAGCAAATGGTTACTGTCAAGTAAGGTGATAAGCGCCGGAAGCAAAGGAGATGCAAAAAGTTCCGACGATGCCCACTTTGTTGGGCGGAGTAAGTAAGCATGCTGCGTTTATTATTGACTAGAAGGTCCACACCTCTGCGCCTGTGCGCATGCCCACCTCTAGTGAACAGAGCGAGTGAGGCAGCAGCGACAGAGGAGAGATAGCCCCATATTTCTGTGGGATTTCACCGAATTTGTTTACGGAGAGAATAACCAACTAGTCAACATTTGTGTAGTGTACGAAATTAACGCGGACAAACGCTTAGCAGGCACTAAGGAGAGACGAAGTTATGATAATGCGTCGCTCTCAGCGCTAGCAAGGTCATTCAGGAAGCATCGGTGGGTCTTCCAATTCATTATACAAGACACGCACCACCAACTCGCCATCAGGTATTTTCCAGAGACCTCCTTGCAGCAGCCAACCACCCCTCTTTCCAGTGCTGATACTCCCGTATCGGTGTAGGTGGGAGCAGCACGAACCCGTCGCCGTAGTCCATGCTCGCCATGCGCTCGATGAGTGTAATCTCCGGTGTGAACTTCAGCGGCCAGTCGCGCACCTGCAGCGCGAACTCACGCACGCTGAACGGGAGTCGTACGGTGTTGTCGAGCACGTCATCGGGCATGGCCCAGCCGTACGCGTCACGCAGCGGGAGGCGACCGAGCATGCGCGCGAGCACGGAAGCGCAGCCGGGTATGAGCAGGGCGTCCGTGACGTGGATGGTCGCCAGACGCGGAGCGTGCGTCGTGATATGCGCCACTGCAGGGGCGGCGGTGCTGGAAAAGGCGTTGAAGGCATCGATGTGCAGATGGCGCAGTCGCGGGAGGTTCGCTCGGGTGCGAGGGCCTGGGTCGGGCGGGACGACGATCCGCGTTGTGTTGAAGCTGAGCGTTAGCTCTGTCAAGTGGGGCATGGCCGTTCGTGTAATGCATTCGAGGAGGCCGCTGATGAGTTCGACGCGCATGACGACGGTAAGGGTGCGGAGGGTCTGCGCGGTGAGGAGCAAGATCTGCGAGAACAGGTCGGATGAGATGTGGGTGAAGATCTCGCTCTAGAGGAATAGGCCACATTATGATTTGCCCCGTTCACGCGCGGTCGCTACGGGTAAAATCCTTGAACGTACTGGGTATGTTTTTGACTTGGCAAGAGTCTGTCCGTTCGAATCCGTAATGAATAGGTGGCATACTTGTCGGAGGTGGGGAGGGAGTGATGAGAGGCGACGAAGGGCGCGCTGCAGGCTGTCGGTATTCGAAAGGTAGAGCGTGTTGAATAGGAATCGAGAAGAGACGGACGAGACGTATTTGGAGGTAAGCGAGAGCGAGCGAGCGGTGACCCCTAAGTCGACGCAGGCATAGCGGAATATGTGAAAGAGGATCTCTGGCGGGAAGTTCTGGATCATATCGTGAACTGCCAATGCCTAGTTTCAACAAGCCGCTGCGGGAAATAAACCAATGGCACTAACCTACTCACCTAATGCTCTGGTAGAGAATCCGGTATCCTCAGCTCAGCGAGTTAGCCTAGCACGGTGACGGAGACTCGCGCCACTGGCGACCACTACTAGTAGTAGTAGCGAGAATAGGCATCAACTGCGCATTCCCACGGCACGACGGGAAGTGAGATGACCCGTGCCTAGTGCCCGCCAGTGCCAGCGCTGGTTGTCCGGTTCCCATTGACGATTTTCAATGGAAGGGTCAATACGCCGTCGCTAACGATCCGTTAAACTATCAAGATCATGTCTGGTGAGAAGGTTGAACCGATAACCGCGCCCCGCAACCAATCCGCGGCTGCTCTCCTGCCTTTTCCAGAAATCTCGGGGAAAAGACCCGGTGCTCGTAAACTACGCCCGGAGCTCAAGCTCAAGCGGCAGCTTTTTAGGGGAACTCTTTATATCGCCAGGCTTTGCTTCAGGTATAGATTTCCTCGCAACGCGGAGTTGCGAGATTCCCTCGTTGGTTATCGTGACTGCTGTGTAGTTTACGGAGATCGATGTCGGCAAGGTTTCACAACCTAGCGCTTGCGTAGACGTCCTTACTGATCCCGGCGGAGTCAGGTATGTGCCGCCGTGAACAAGTGGTTCTTTTTTCAACTTATTGCGTGCAAGAGCTCGGGCTCTGGTGACTCGATTGCCCTAACGAATTGCCATGGGGGTGTGAGGGTCGAAACACGGCGGGTTGGGAAGGAAAAGGTCACTTGCGGATCACACAACAAAACCGGAAAGCAGATATCATAACATTCAAGACCAAGAAGGACAGCGACTAGATAGGACAAATCGCTATGAGAGAGATCTGCTACTATTCACGTTATACACCCATATATTAAATAGGATGACGAAGAGAAATGTTCCTCATGAACGACAGCGCATCCGTCCGGTAGTTGTCGTCACCAATGACACGCGGGAAAAGAATGTCGACTTGGAAAATTAGTGCCTTGGGCTCCCGAGCATCCCATTGCGGCCACGTCACCTTGGGCCCATGACCGACGTCGCCATTGGGATCCAAGTTTCTGGTAAAGAAAATAATGTGGTTCATCAGGTCTGACAATTCGAATGGCTCCAGCTCCCCAAACGAGTTCACGAGATCGGACGAATGGTACTAGGAATGGCAAGTCAGCTCTCCTCAAGATAAATATACGAAGCCGGCGAGCGTCCATACCGCTCCAGCGAAAGGGATATCCTTGCCGCGCTTATAGACTGTGAACAGCATCAGTCTTATGTATCCCGGTTTCACCTAATCAGACACATACTGAATCCCCATGATCTCTGCTTTCCAGCCACGCCCTGCAATAACAGTCGACGCGGTCCATGGAAAACGAAATCGCCTTGAAGTGCTGCAATGCGCTTGAACTGTGGACTTAGTCATCCACCTCAGTATGGATTAGCCCGACTCTTGCAACGAAACCTACTGAACACGTTCTTATAACCAGTGTCGAAAGGAGAACCAGCCCTCTGGTCATCCGGATAATGCTGCAGGAGCATGTCTATTTCACTCTCTTCCGCACTCCGCATCATGTACTCTTTCATGTACGTCTTCAGCTCCGCAGTATTGCTATCTAACCAATCAGCTTCTCATGTGATGACAAATGCGAACTATACTTGCCTGACATTCGAAGAGGAGAACGAGAACAAAGTGCCCTCGTCGTCACAGTTTCCTGTAAAGTGGATGAGCCTCGTAGTGAATGCAGTCATGAAACACACCATAATCATGGGTACGTTAGACATGTGGCCACGTAGAACTGCAACTTGAGGTGGCTCCGTCAAGAAGACACCATCGACTCTGGGCAACCAAGCCAGTATCAGTGCCTGTGTAGGGTGGTGAGCCTCTAACATAAGAAAGAAACGCAAGATATGCTCCTACCTGATACGAAAACATGTTCGGAGATTCATCCATAGCTTTCTTGTACGTCGCGTACGGAATCCTACGAAGGCATTCGAGAGTGTCTTGGTGTTTCCTGCAGCCGGTTCTGTCGACAATGAAGTCGTAGTACTCTTGGCCGTGTTCTATGTCGCCAACTGGGATAGGTCCACCGGACTGCATGACCGCGCCGCGGAATAAGCCTTCATTATCTCCACCGTTCGTTATCATTTGCATGGCCACCGAGATAGCACCCGCGCTTTCTCCCCAGCTTCTCGAAAGTAAATTGTCAGCGCCGAAGGTGATGCGATTGGTACTTACATCGTCACCTGTGAAGGGTCACCGCCGAAATTTGAGATGTATTTCTGCACCCATCTCAACGCGACGCGTTCTTTGATGGTGTGTGAACGAATGTCTCAAACAGCGGTGCTATCGACTTACGATCATCAAGGCCGAGATTACCGACCGTCGCGTTCTTGACCTCCTTCCCGGGCAAGAATCCGAAGGCTGCGACGACGAAATATTAGGACCTGGCATGTCTCTGCAGGATATCGATAAACATACCAGAAAGACTAGAAACATCGGAGTCAGAGGGACGCTTCCAAATATGAATATCAAAACTCACCGATAATTGATGCTAACGTAGACGATAGGCTGTTTGAGCTCAAGAGAACGTTCGACCACCTTTCCTCCATCATAACTGACGGAGAACGATTGTCAGACGGGGTAGCAGGCCAGGTAGAGTCAATACAAACGTAGAGGGTCCACCGACTTCAAATCCACCCCCATATATCCACTGAAAAATGTGTCGCCTAGATAAATGCTAGAGAAAATTCGGGAAAATAAAACGACGTACAACTAGAACGGGGTACTTGGATCCGGAAGGGGCACCGGCGGGCTTCACGACATTCACAGTGAGGCCTTAAGAGGTGGTTAAACTCTGAAAGATGAGGAAAACATAGCATGCGCCTTACAGTCCTCGGCATCTTGCATAAGATCTGAATACAATCGGTTGAAAGTGTCAAGCACTCTCTTCTCCCCACCAATCGGAATCGGGAGAGCGAATGCCTGCTGGGGGCACGAGTTGCCAAATTTTTGAACGAGGTTGTTATAGTCTCCATATGGAGGGAGGGACTTCGCCCGCCGCAAACGCCGGTCACCCGTCCTGAAGATGGTCATTATGAACTCATGGATAATGAACGGGGAAGAAGGCTCACGGAGGATACGCAAAAGGAATGCCCAAGAACTGGTGCGTCTTTCCCTTTTCGATGCCAATGAAGGTGCCATCGTCGAGTTTGACTTCTGGGTCCCTAGGCTCGGAGGCGGCAGCCAACGCTTCGGGGCCGCAAGTATCGTTCGATCTCAAAGCAAGACTAGAATCTTGTACCGTAACCTGTATAGTGAAAGAGTTCACCGGTGAGGCGAGAGAGAAGAGGGTACGCGTGGCAAATAAAACCAAGGTGGCACGTTTGAGTAGCATGACTGGGAAAGGCTTCTTTGTAGAAGGGTAGCCTGAGTTCGAGTTACTTCACGAAAGCAGCCTTATATGCATTTCAGTCCAGGGAAAGGTCTACATTAAAGTGAGGGCCATTACAAGCAGCCCAGACGCAAAGTCGCTACAGCTGATGCGGAAATGCGGAAATCCAGCGTGTTTCCGAGTCTGGCCTATTGTGATCCGGAATAGCATGCCGGATCGGATATTGTGGACCTAATAATGCCAGTAGCGGCTGTAGAGCTATGGTGATTGTGTGACTCTGAGCAAACCATGTGTCAGTCATGGTGCATGGTGTCGCGCTGCCCTACATGTGAACATGCATGGGTGTTCCGTGGATGCCCCAGGTACAGAGACTCGGGACTGAGAGCTCCGAGTTCGCCTGCTCCCCGTTATCCTCCAAAATATAGGCCTGCTGAGAACATGAGAAACGTTCAACACTCACTAGCCTCCACGGTGGCACCGCTGTCCAAAGCAACAGCACCAGCCATCTCGAGGCTGTGTTTACGCAGTTGGACATTCCTATCCTTCAGGTACACACCACAATGGTATTTGTCCACCCCCATTCTCTTAGTAACCCAAATCGGGTAGCAATTTCCAGGTCCAGAGAGTCCTAGCAGAATTGTAAACGATTAAGGGGCGTGATAAAATGAGCGTTTGCCGTACCAACTTGAACTTTCTGCGCTTCCGCACGTTGGTTCCCATGCCTGTCTACAGACAAGTATGCAATTGTTGAAGTCCTCGTGCATCTGCAAGTCAGACGAATGCCTATTCGTTGGAAAATTGGTTGGAAATGTAAATGAGGCAATTCAGCTGTCAGTACACGTCAGAGTAGGCGACGAGATGGCACAGCTGACGCAAGATTTCAAATTTCAACTCGAATTTCAATACTTAATTCACCTTCTCGAGCGCGCAAAGCTGATACAGTACTGTGCTGTACTGTATCATCTACGTGTAATAAACCCCATCTGTCCCTGGACCTCCGCTGGCTCAAGCTTGAATTTAGTTGGGTCCGGAACTACGTTCCGGCTCTGACGGTAGATTTATGTCACGGCCCGGTTAGGGAAACATTACAAGCGAATGACCGTTTCGAAGCAAATATTCAGTGAGCCTCTATGTATATGTCACCATTCCTTCCATGCATTTACGACCTTGCCAAGACACTCTAGATATGAATATCACTGTGACCCGCTTTGGGCTAAGAAAGTGTCAGCGCAAAAACCATAAGATGTACCCAAAGGGCACGAACAACAAGAGGTCGCAAACACAGCCTCGAGATGACCACTTTCTGTTGCTTTGGACTTCGGCGGGGGATGGTGAGTGTTGAACTTTGAGCGTTTCGAATTTTCACAGCGGGCTTAACTTTTGGATGGGGTAGCGACTGAGTAGCCGATAATGGGCTGGCCCGGAGTTCTCAGTTCCGAGTCTCTGTCCTGGGGCATCATGCATCATGATTCATGATCACGGAACATTCCTGCATATTCACGTGTAGGGAAACACGACACCATGCACAATGACTAGCGTATGGTTTACTCAGTCGCATGATCTCCATAGCTCTATGACCGCTACTGGCATTAGGTCCACAAGATCCGATCCGGCATACTATTCCAGGGAAACACTCGATTTCCGCATTTCCGTATCAGCTACAAGACCACCTTTGCGTCTGGGTTGCTTGCCACGGCCCTCACTTTAATGTCGACTTTCCCTGGACTGGAGCGCATATAAGACTGCTTTCGTGAAGCCACTCGAACTCAGGCTGCCCTTCCACAAAGAAGCCTTTGAACGAAAAACCCGGAAAGCGGACACAGTCACCGTGAAATTGAGGTCTCAGGATTTACAAGATTTCAGCGAGTCAGTAAATGAAACAGTTTCTTCTGAAGACCACTGTTCACTGGGACGTAGTCCAGGATGAATTGACACCAACCAAAGAAAGAGTTGACTATTTAGGATGGAAGAGTAGAACACGTACAATAAATGGAGAAAAGAAAATCAGTATCACTGGACAGATGTGTACGGAAGGTTCAGCACCACCAGACCAGATGCACAAAATGACCACAGAAAAATTATTATTAGTTAAATAGGGTTAATCAACGAGATGTTCCTCATGAACTCCAGGGCAGCAGTGCGGTAGTTGTCATCGCCGACTACCCGGGGGAGAAGAAGGCTGTCTTGGAAGATAAGGGCCTTGGGCTTCTGAGGGTCCCATTGCGGCCAGGTCACAGGATCAGTGTCGTCATTGGGATCAAGGTTGTTGGTGAACAGAATAATGTTATTCATAAGATCTGAGGGCGCAGCTTCATCGAGCATATCGAACGAGTTCACGAGATCGGTCGAGTGGGCCTAGAAGAAAGATGTCAGCTGTCTTCGAGTTGAATTTGAGAAGCTGAGGGATGTTCGTACCGCTCCAACAAATGGTAGATCCTTGCCACGCTTATGGACTGCGAAACGCGTCAGTGACTTTGTAGTATTTTGTACCAATTAGAGACAAACTAAATCCCCATGATTTTTGCCTTCCAGCCAGGTTCTGCAAAAATAGTCGACGCGGGCCATGGAAAACGAAATCGCCTTGAAGTGCTGCAATACGCTTGAATTGTGGACCTAGTCATCCATCTCAGTTTCGATTCTTCCGACTCGTACAAGAAAACATACTGAATATGTTCTCGTAACCTGTGTCGAAAGGAGAACCAGCCCTTTGGTCATCCGGATAATATTCTAGAAGCAGATCTATGTCGCTTTCTCTCGCTCTGGACATCATGAACGCCTTCATGTAGGTCTTCAACTCGTCAGTGTTGCTATCAAAGCAATAAATTTTTACTGGCATACGATAACAACTACAGAAGATACGTGCCTGACGTTCGATGAAGAGAACGAGAACAAAGTGCCCTCGTCGTCACAGTTTCCTGTAAAGCAGGTGAGCCTCGTACCAGATGCGATAATGGAACGTACCTGTAATGATGGGTACGTTAGACACGTGACCACGTAGAACGGCAACTTGAGGGGGTTCAGTCAAGAAGACGCCATCGACTCGGGGTAACCAAGCTAGAATTAGTCCCTGTGAAATGATGAAGCTCCCATACAAACTAGCAAGGACCAGTGCTCATACCTGATACGCAAACATGTTTGGAGACTCATCCATGGCTTTCTTGAACGTGGCGTATGGAACTTTACGAAGACATTCAAGGGTATCTTGAGAATTCTGGCACCCGGTCTTCTCGATCATGGCGTCGTAGTACTGTTGACCATGTTCTATGTCTCCGACGGGGATGGGGCCACCGGACTGCATGACCGCGCCGCGGAATAAGCCCTCATTATTTCCGCCGTTCGTGATCATTTGCAGAGCCACCGAGATCGCACCCGCGCTTTCTCCCCAGCTGCTCAAACTCAGTCAATAGGGCTAACCATGGTTAAGATTATTACTTACATTGTCACTTGTGAGGGGTCACCGCCGAAAGCAGAGATGTATTTCTTCACCCATCTCAACCCAAGGCGTTCTATGAACACGAATGAGTAGTTTGAACCGGCGGAGTATTATCGACTTACGATCTTGAAGGCCAAGATTGCCTATTTTCGCTTCCCTGGCTTCCTTACCAGGCAAGAAACCCAAGGCTGTGAGAACGAAAGGTTAGGCTCCTGTGTAGTTGTAAGGCATTAAGAACCATACCAGAGAGACTGGAAACTCGATATTAGCTCTCATCATGGCACTAAATGATGCAGAACTTCACCGATAATTAATGCTAACGTAGATGACTGGCTGCTTGAGATCAATCGAACGAGCGACTACCTTTCCGCCATCATAACTGCCGGAAATTAACAAATGTCAGATATAATAGCAAACCAATTAGGATGGAGACACACGTAGAGGGACCACCGATCTCAAATCCTCCACCAAATATCCACTGAAAATGTGTCCTTATATACCATACAAACTCGACGGTGGAAACCACCTACAACTAGAACGGGGTATTTGGATCCAGGTGTGGCATCTGCAGGCTTCACGACATTTACGGTGAGACCTTAGAGGTGGGTGAGTTATGCAGGATCAGGAGACATAGCATGCGCCTTACAATCCTCGTCATCAGGCGTAAGACCCGCATACAAGTTGGTCACAATGTTGTTGACAGCCTCAACAAGCCGCGGTTCGGTGTGGATCACATCCGGAAGAGTCACTGCCTGCTGTGGGCACGACCTGCCATAGGCCTGGACGTGATAGTAGCCTTCATATGGTGGGAGGGGCTCTGGCTGGCGCAAACGCCGCTCGCCCGTTCTGGCTCACGTTTATATGAACTACGTTAGATGGCGGACGGGGAAGGATACTCACGGAGGATATGCAAAAGGGATTCCCAGGAACTGATGCGTTTGTCCCTTTACGATACCAAAGAAGGTCGCAGAGTCAACATTCACTTGTGGATCCTGAGACTTAGGGGATGGAGCCGGCTCTTGGCTTGCGCTGGTGTCGTTTGATTCCAAAGAAAGGTTGGGGTTTTTTACTGTAACTTGCACGGTAAAAGCGCTCTCCGGTGACGCAAGAGAGAAGAGGGCACGCGCAGCAAACAAGGCCAAGGTGGCGCGTTTGACGAACATGACTGAGAAAGGCTTCGCGAATGAGTAGGCTGAGTTTGAGTTGCATCAGGAAAAGCAGTCTTATATGCGTTTTGGTTGGGGTCGGTATACCCTTGACAAGATACTGGGCAGAATGAATGGAGGAATGCAGACATCAAGCTGAGGTGTGCCGGTGGGCGGTGGTGATTAGAAAGCCGAAACACTTCGGTTCGAAGCGCCGGAAGCAAGGTTCCTCCAGTATGATAAGGAGACGCTCAACGGTTCTGTACTAGTCTTGAAATACATTCCATTTAGGCATCAAAACCATGGGAAGATGCGCCCGTAGGGCGGGACGGTAAAGAGTCAAAGATGCTTCAAGATAACGAACGATGTGATCCCCAACCAGGAATTGTAGCACCAGCGTCGCCAGCTCATGAGATGAAGGATCTCTCCATTCCAACAGCCACAAATGCGAGTGAGCTAGAATTATTCTGAGTCCAGAGCAATTTGTTCCAGTCACAGCGCAGCATTCAAAGTTAAGGCCGGACAATAGCATGTGAATATGTGAGTGGGTACGGGCGTATAGCAGGCGTAGCGCTGACCAAGAGGATCAGGCTTAGCGGCAGCGCTTAGGGATCGGATCAGTGATAGCAACAGTGAGATCAGGAATACAGTACTGGTAATGGCGCTGAAATCCACCCATTGTCCGCTCGGACCGCTGCTAGACAAGGAGTCAGACACCCCACTTGCACGCTCAAACCACTGCACTAACATCCGTCATGATGTATAGATGAGGCCGGTGATCGACCGACTCGGATTCGACCCTCGCTGACCTTCTTCGTTGTCCAAGCCAATAGCAAGCGGCCGAGGCCGCCTTCTCGGCTTGCTGTTGAACTTTGTCGTCCTTCGTGTTCCCAGTGAGAACACCACTTATAGTAGTACTTCGGTACCTCCCCCACACAGCTCAACGAGCGCATCGCAGTGTTGACTCATCCATGGAAGCGTCTTAGCATGGGTCGTACAGCCTAAGTGAATACAAACCTGAAACGTGCCAGTGTGTGTGCCCTGCGTCACGGTGACGACGACGACCTTCCTGCGTCACCATGTGCATACAATATATGTGAGACTTGCCTCGATTTTGCTGTAACGACTTTCATCTCCCTTTCGGATTGAGTTCTGTTAGCTGTACGCTCGATCACAATGTTAGCAGCCTGAATGAAGAATTTCTGGAAAAAATTGGTGAGAACAAATTGAACACTGCACGCACTGCACTGCGGTGATTACTTGCAAGGTTCAAGTTGGTGCAAATAATTTCAAATTGACGGCGTTAACTACTGTAAGCCGGCCAAACTCTGCAACAATGCCATTGGTAGTCGATCAATTGATCAAAGCCAGACACATGGCGACTTGTGCATGGACTGCTCAGAGCGGTCAGGACATGTGGGCTCCTAGCCTTCTGGGCACGTATCACAATAATCACATGCTAGTCTGTCGAATAGAATTTCATTTCTACTAGCTGGATATTTCAAAAACTGCCTTTCTGGCGCTGACTGGCGCTGTCCCATGAGGTATTAGTTCGTCGTCGTTTCATTTCCCAGTCCTGTTCCTTACTCGGGTTTGATTTGAGTCCGGTCAACCTTCCAGAATTATACGAGGCAAATATCTTTCCCATAGGCGGTGGACGGGCGCCTTGAATCGGTTGAGCTTGGCTGGTTCACAGGCGGCTGTCATGATACCATCGGCACTACTCTCTCTGTTGCCATACTTTGGGTCGCGATTCATCGCACATCGCCTCTGCCTCTATAAATTCTCTTTCGTGAGTCGGGTCAGGGATTCTGTTATGCGCGCACTCAGGCTGGTGGAACGTATTTCTATCTGGTCGTTGGGGTTGCATTCTGCTGAATGGAGTTCCCTTTCAGATCGCATTGTGTCGTGGACGCGATCGCCTTGTGATTTCACTCAATTATGTACCGCCCAAATGCTACCAGCGCGCAAGTGCACCCGGAGGTTAGGTGATTTGTCTTGCACAATGGTCGCGCTCATTCGGCGCTACTGTGATGGCGCCCCTACTACTGAGCTAACGAACCACGGTACAGAAATCAATGGCTACAGTAATCAACCTTCGCACATCGCCGCTTGGCGTTCCACAGCTTTTCCCATCCACTACCTACCAAACGCCTTGATGAGATGCTTCGGATGAAGAGACTCGGAGAGGCCATGGGGCGAAATCTCAAGTGACTCAGAGTCTTCCCGGCTAACATCCTAGCGTACCGTTGAGATTGGTTAGCGCTTATGCTGTTTGATCTCAGAACGATCTGCACCTGAAACGCCAACCACGTAGTACGATGACAGACTCACGGACATCAACGCACGCAATGCCGCTCCTGTTGGTGCTCGACGTGGTCCTAATCCCCGTTGAGATTTATCATGGGATTATTTACTCTTGGAGTCTTTGTGTTTACTTTTGGAAAATAACGCTTTAGTCCATGTTCGCTTTAGTCCATGTTCACACCAGTTGATCTGTGAAACCGAGGGGCACTGGATTTGAAGTGCCCAGACTTGAACACAAGCTCCTTTTTAACGGCTTTGTGAGTGTCTCGGCGTGTCATACCATAAGGATGTAGATTGCTACACGTTAGGCTTTGTGCGATGTTCTGTTGATATGACACGCACGACAGACTATACCCGGCCCGTTATTCGTCCTGCTACAAAAGTAAATATACAAACCCTGCTGTGAAATCAGTCGTTATCAAATCAGGCCATTGATCGAGATTGAACACGAACCTAATACCCCACGATTATGAATCATGATATGTTGTGACTGCTATATTTATGAAATTTACTGCGCATTTAGAGAACTTACGGTCGCATTTTCTCGGCTTCCAACAATAGCCATAGCGAGAGATCAGCGACGGTGGCTAAACCTTCTCCATAGATATATGTCAGTCCCTCCACTCATATCACCACTCGTCGTCAGTCCTGTCGTCATCCTTACCTGGTTTGCCAAATGGTTGGGGAGAAATGCGTCACCCAGGGATCATCACATCCCCCAGTATATTATAAAGCCCCAAGCTCCTAAAAAAAGTAGCCTTTAACTTCTCCATCGTCCTTCCATCATCCTTCGACTTCGACCACCTGCACCTTTGAAATATCACTGACTGAACGACATGGAACCTACGTACCGCGATCAGACCGGCGTCATGCGCGACGACAACGTCAGCACTGGGGGACAGTGGGACGACCCCATGAGCAAGGGCAGCCAAGGCAAGTGGGAGCACAGGCAAGGTGAGACCGTCGTCACGTACGGGTGACGTCCATCGCCATCGCGCATCATTACTCTCCCCAGGCTCAATGCCCAGAGGTTCTTGCTAACTATTCTTTCTCTAGACGACACAGGTGGTCTGGCCGGAGATACATACGCATCACAGAATCTTGCCCAGAGCGACTATGGATCGAACACCGTTGGCGGTGGCCAGACCAGTACCGGCCCGGGCGGCGTCGATGTCCAATCGGTGACGTCGGGTCAATACGGCAGCGGCCCGGACAGGTATACTGGTCAGACCGCTGCCTACGCGGACCCCAGAATCGCTGGAGGCGGTGGCAGACAACCTGACGATGACGACGAGTATGGCGCTGCGGTTGGCACCGGTGGCGGACCTATGGGAAAACCGTCGATGACGACGAGGGTCAAGGGTACGTCATCACCCTCGGTGCTGTGGAGCATACGTTGGCGCAAACTGACGTGGGTGATGGGGCTTTAGGGGCTGCTGAGAAGTTGGCGGGCAAAATTACGGGGGACCCGGTCAACAAGCCCGTGGACGCGAACGCGAGGTTCGTTCTCCATCAATTGTATAGCAATAGAAGCGCCCCAAACTAATTTTGTCTCGAAGGAGGGTCTTTCTAAGAATGTCGTCCTCCACTATTCCCAAGCGCTTGAGACGAGCATCGGTGCCTGAGTAGCATCGAGTTGATTTGGCAAGCGTGTACAATAGCATTTGATATATGATTGTATGGTGATATGAGCCCTTGATTTTAAGATCAGATACATCCGTCCAGTGATATTCTACAGCTTACCTTTTCATGAGCGCTATTGAGCACACGGGCACTCTCAGGAGCTGGTAAGTGTTACCCGCCGCAGAGAGTTCAATCTACTATAAACATAGACTTACCAGAACGTCGGGGGATGTCCACGTATCGGGAACGGTAGGGTCTCACCATGCGACGTCGTTCTTCGCAGTACGGCAGCTGGGCGAATTGGAAGCTGCAGATCTCTCACACGAGGTCCGGTACCGGTGCATATTTCGGGTTGTTGACCCGAAGAACGTCCGACATGCGCATCTTCGCTGGAAGATTTCGCAAAATCGGTGGGTCAGTGTTTCCTCACAAAAGCACTGGCATTTCCTGCCACGTTATGCCCCGTATGTTCGTTCGACCGGTTACATTTCAATAAGTTGTGATGTTGATAACGCAAACAAGACCTCTCGACTGGCCTTCAGGCTCAAGAAGGGATTAAGTATCTCGTCGACTCACGAGTCATCTGACCTGACGTATACGCACGTGAGCTGAGGCTGAATCAAGGCCCTCGATGGGGAAGACTTGATTAGTAAATCCATAAGAAGGGTAACTGGCATTTTGGGTAGAAGAAGCCGTGAGTGGAGTTATTGATATGCGTGGGTCCGCTCATCTTGGAATTGGAATTGTGCAGTTGCGAACTTTGATTTCTCTGAAATCTGGTCTTGCTTTCAGGGACGCGACTCCAAAGCGATGCATTTAGGCATCGCAAATTGTGGAGCTGGAACAAGAAGCCGAGGGACCAATAATTACCCAGGGTTTTTCACCTCTGAGGACGTTCCTGCTGCATCACGGTTACGATCGTGTCCTCCCCACCCTCTAACTATTGGAGCCCACCTCAAATCAACACCACCTCAAGTTTTTTCATTCGCTCCACATCTATATCCATTGACCTTTTGGAGACCAACCCCACGTCGGGAGTTAGTCGAGGCGCAGGATTATTGAAGCACCTTTAAAGTTGATGGGCTCGGAAAAACATATAAAACCGCTCTGCAGGTGGAGCAGAGCACCATCTCCAAGATGACAGCAACTAGCACAAGCACAAGCACCGGTGAGTGTCAGCACTTTGCGTTTCTTCCTGTTTTATTGGGAAATACCCGATCGAGGCCGTTTTCATACGATGGAGCCCATCAAGGAGCCCATGCAAAAAAAACCTGAGGAGCTAGAAGTGAGTGGATAACGAAGATATCTGGTTATATGGATCTGATGACAATATAAGTCTAGTTATCAGGACCTTTTTATTCTACTTTTACAAAAAAGGAAATGGTAAGTCTTCCGACGGAAATTTGTAAGACTCGCATACTCAATTAGTATTTTCGCAAGGGCTCCAACATGATGAAAACGATAGTAAGCCTGGGTGCCCGGATTGTGTGCTCTACCACCGTCCTGGTAGACCAGCGATTACACCGGCGACTTTTGTCGTATTTATTTATGCGCAATGCTGAGCCGATGCCTGCGGAATCTGCCCGTCTCCTTATCCTCTCTCCATCTTTTCCCGTCATGTGTGTCGTCTGACTGAGTATTTCTTGCAAGGCGTTTCTTTCCGTGGCAGGCGCTCCTCGCGCGTCGATCCAGGTACTGGATATGTTCTCTTAAACCCCCGGTAGGCATTCACTTTCTGACCGCCATGATTCACAGCTCACGGTATTGTTGAACCCTCTGCCGGCATTTCCAGCAGGCGTTGCGTCTCGTTTCCAGAAGTTTCTTCAGGTGTCTGGACCCGTCCTCCAACAGAATATATGCCTGGTCGTAATGCAACTGCCAGCTCGGTGACTTTCGACATGAGTTACCCGCACTCATCCAGTCTGGGGTGCCTCCAGTCGCACCTCGCCAACGCCAACGCTCTCAACCCCAGCCTGCCCCTCTTCAAACTCACCATCCACTGCTCCGCTTATCACTCCACCACAAAACTCCTATCGCACGTCATATCAAGGTGGCCCTGGAACACCCGAGTCTGCTCTCACGGACCCCTCCACTCACCCGTCTGCGCCTACAGCCACACAGCGTGGAAGCGTCGTGGGCCACCATCGTACGCTGTCCAACGTGCATCAACACCAACACGCGGTTCACTCAGCACAGTTCGCATTCCCTCGTCACTGGGCTCCCCCATACCAGAAGAAAATGTGCAACAATCAGCATACGTATCTCCTTCCGTGATGACCACGATTTCGCCACATGCACCCGTCTACCAGTACTTGACACCACCTGACCTCGTTCCAACCCCGTCACAAACATTCTCACCAAGTGTTTCCGCTCTGACATCCCCTATCTATCCACAACCTCTCTCCAGCACGTCCCCTCCCCCCACAAATCTGCAACACTCTGTGAGCGGGCCTTTAAGCACTGTACACCATTATCCACCTTACGCTGTGCACGGTGCCTATACGCCGGTGGGGTATGCAACGCCCCACTCATATGCTTACCCTGCTCCAGCTTCATTTGTGCCTGGATCGTCTATTTATGGGTCACACAACCCCCCTCCTCACTGTTCCCGGCCCTACAGCTTCCCGACCGGACAAGAAAGCCAAGGGATGTGGTGGTATTCCCCTCCGGGTTCCACTGTAGCGTTCAATGTACTCGGGGGAGCGCAACGAGAGTTCAGCCACAGCCCCCCGCTGTTTATCCTCCTGTTGAACCACTCGACAGCGAACCGCCTGACCAGCAGAATAGCGCGCCCTGCCTTCTGAACCCCAATCTACTCTCAGGTCTACAAATAGGACACGCAAGGGCAGATCTTTAAACGACGCGAAGCAAGATGTTGCAATGGCGTCTTCTCCAACGTCACCTACAAACCCACGTAACCAAGAACGCCGCTCCTACCATCCCAACCCTCCTGCACATAGGTCGGAATGGGTGATGTGGGCCGGAAACGTGCCTTCTGATGTGACGGAGGATGAGTTACGGGACTTTTTCAACCAGCTCCCAGAGGATAAGGAGCAAATATACGGCGGTGTTTCTACCGTCTTCCTGATCTCGCGCTCTAACTGCGCTTTCGTTAACTTCGACTCTCAGGCACAGCTCGAGGCAGCGACGGCGCGTTTCAATGGTCAGTCAATTCGCCCCGACGACCAACGGTGCCCACGCCTTGTGTGCCGTGTTCGGAGACGGGAAGACGATTTGATGGCCGGCGTTGGCGCGCAACGTGGTAGTGGCATGCACATCAAGTGGGTCAAAGAGCAGAGAGCAAGGGTTCGGCGCGAACAGGCAGACAAGGTAGGCTCACCGAAAGACATGGTGAGACTGTCATCATCTTTGTCTGTATCAAGTGATGATGACAGCAGAGATCGAGGAGGGGCATATATCTACTTGCCCAAACCTCTCGCGCTCGCCTTCAATCGCGAGCACGAACTCGGACATCCTCACGCGCTACTTCCCTCAACGATATTTTATCTTAAAATCCTTGACACAGGTAGTGTGTCCCGCTCAATCCCGCGACTATATCTAACACACGTCGGCAGTCCGATCTGGACCGGAGCGTTCATAAGAATATCTGGGCAACGCAACGTCACAACGAGGAGATTCTAGACCAGGCATATCGCACCAGCGAGGACGTGTTCCTCATCTTTAGTGTTAACAAGAGTGGCGAGTTTTCGGATACGCCCGGTTCGCTCTCATTCTCGCTCTACTTTATTACAACCCGCTTATATTTTTTATAGGATGGTAGGACCAGTTTTACGGGACGAATCTGGGACGCATTGGGCGTCCGCTACTGGGTTCACCCCTCCCCCTTCTTCGGAATCGTCGTCAAGCGAAATTAGCGCAGGATCGTCTCCATCGCCAGACCATACTGGCGCGGAACGGCAAGACTCACTCTACATCTTTCCCCTTGATGAGCATCGAGTTAAAAAGGCGCCCCAATCGGCGCCTGCTGGTCGGCCGTCGTTTCCGTTGATTGAGTCACATAGGCCACACTATAGGCTAGCACACTCCATGCCAAACGCCACTATGAGTCCCCCCTTGCCGCTCAGGCATCATCGTCCGAGCTCAATCCGAAGTGCATCCCATTCCGTCAAAGATCCACCACCACTAGACGCACTAGCGAGTCGGTTGAGCGCGATGCGGTTCCAGGGCCTCACGAGGTTCCCGAGGCTGATATAGAAGATAGACCGAAACCTGGCTCCGACGTACCATTCGAGAGCCGCGACACGAGGGAAGATGGTACAGGGTCGACTTGGGATCGACCTTTTCGCGTCGAGTGGATCCGAAGGATTCCTTGCCATTCTTTTGTACGCGGCATATTCGGAACCCGTGGAACCATGGCGCGAAGTCAAGGTATCGCGGGATGGGACGGAGCTGGAGCCAACTATCGGTCGGTTGCTGTTGGACGAGTGGGATAGGTCGTCGGTAGCCGTCACAACTCACCAGGCCCTTCTCGGACTCCCGAGCGGCGTCGCGGTCAAAGGCCAAAACACCAAAATTAATTGTTTTTTGTACTTAGCTGTTTTGCACGGGGACTTACTACTGTATACGGACAATGCATCACCGGATCATCGTCGATGTCATAGTGTGGGAGTTCGCTTGAGGGCGTTCTTTTCATTGTTGTTTTGTTTTTTACGACTTATACACGCAGTCGATCGCTTTGCTTTTCTTCGCTATGTCAAACTTCCTCGTTTCTTCCTTTTTTTTTCTGGGCCAACGCCGACAACAAACTCACATTTCACTGTTCGCTTTGGGCTTTCCATTATAAAATTCGGGCCGTTAGGGTATGGTAGATACTCTGTCGCATTGCATCGTTTTCGCGCATCACCCACATGGGTTTCATTCACCCTTCGTCACCTTGCTTTGCTTGGCATGCTTGGCGAGGCCGTTCTGCAGATCCCGTGACTTTCCACTTTCGGCCCTTTTTGCTCCAACTCTGACGTCACATGACGGTGTCATTAGTTGCGTCGTCCCACCAGGAAAAAACTACGTTTTCGTTCGCTGCGAAGCGTCGCAGATCGAAACGTAATCCAAGCAAGACCACATGTGCATGAGGAGACCTCGAAAATTTGAACAATTTTATTTTTCCATATTGTATTGTCTGACCCTCTAGGCCTACCGACCTCTTAGAGGTCACAAGTACAGGGTCCGCAAAAAATTGCCAGTTTTACGCCCACAACGTCACCGCCTCACCCGCGCTGGCGTAATAGGGCGCTTGCCCTGTATCCAGCAATGGCCCGCCCGGCGGTATGCCTTAATCAAGGTATGCCGATTTGGCGGGACTTTGTGCCAAGTGACAAAGAACGGGTCAAATATTTCTGCAGCTTCCACGGCACATCGTAATGAGAAAGTAGGGATATAGTGATACGAGAATCCTACCTCATAGTATGCCCCTTATTTTCCTTTTTCATTGAAGAAGGGATGACCCATACGATTTTGCCCTTGGCCTGGGCGTTTGCTAAACAACTACAGCACCTTCTGTATTAGCATTTCGGCAAGTGGAGTCGGGAGAAGTAGCCGCAGGGACAGGCTGTACCAAGGGCTGTGCAGTACCTCCATCACTGCACTGCACGGCACTGGTCATCATGATCTCAGTCTCCTGCACTTCACGAAACCAGGGCTGCGCATTGATAGCTAAAATTAATGTGGGAACGATACGCATGGACAGTCTTCTTTGTGACTGCGTTTTCTGCCCACTCTTGCCAGGATAGGCTACGCGCATGGATCTGGTCCCACCGACATGTATCATGTCGCGATTTTAAGGTATAACGGCACGCCACCGTTGATCAGAAGTCCATAATCCCGGTTTCCCTTCACCCCCCAGTCGATCACAGTCCGTCCTACTTTCACTATCGTCGTTCTTCCCTAACTCTGGGAAGCAGGGCGTCTCTACAGACGCCGCAGGTCCACACGAAGGCACTGAAGCTACTTAAGGTGCAATTGCAACATCCTATGCGGCTTGTCCTTTTCCCTCCGTTTCGTTGAAAATGTTCTCTTTTTTTCTTCCTGTGATCGCCATTGCGTTGGCGCTGTCATCGGCCCGATTTGTTCAGGTCGTTCATGCTCGGTGCCGCAATCAGCCAGGAGACCCTGGCTATCCCACTGATTCAGATTGGGCCACTCTCAATGACACAATCGGTGGGAGGCTGGTCACAGTCGTGCCGTCTGTGGAGGCGTGTCGAGAGCTAGGCTGCACTGAAGCACAATGGGAGAGCGGCATTTTCCGACAAACGATTCCCGGCGCTATGAATGCCGTGAGTACAGTGTGTTTCAACTTGATCCCGCTAAATAAACTCAATGTCTTCTAGTACAACTGGGAACAGGTAATGCGCTTCTCGTTTGATATATTGTACTCGCTAAATGAGACCGTGATCACAGCATTACACTCCTCCCGCAGAACTTTGCCTACTGAACGGCACCACCTGTGCACAGGGTGATGTCCCTCTTTACGCAGTGAACGCGACAACTGTTCAGCACATACAGGTTAAAAGGACTTCCTGCCTGTTAGTTGCACCACTTACCTTCTTATACTACTATAGGCGGGCATTCTATTTTCCAAGGCTCATGATCTACGCGTTGTCATCAAATCCTCTGGCCATGATTATTTGGGCCGTTCTACCGCAAAAAATTCGCTACTTCTATGGACGGCTTACATTCGAAACGTCACATTTACAGACCACTTCCTCGTCTGTGGTGTTGATCAAGGTTCCGCGGTTACAGTTAGCGCAGGCATCGGTCTCGAGGAACTATACGCAGCAACTGAGGCACAAAATAAGATATACGTGGGCGGCGGTGCTGTGACAGTCTCTCCTGCTGGAGGCTACATTCAGGGTGCTGGTCATTCACCCTTTTCACCCATTTATGGACTCGCCGCAGACAATGTTCTTCGTACGTACTTTCCTTCTTTCGTATCAAGATAAGCCTCGAAAAAGTGTCAGAATTCGGCATTGTTCTGGCCAATGGCTCTTACGCTGTAGCTAATTCAGCCTCTTTCTCTGATTGTACGTTCAGTTCCTGGCGCTCGGCGGCGAACCTCAACTAACGCCCACATTCTCTCCCCTAGTATTCTGGGCTTTACGTGGGGGCGGTGCCGGTAGTTGGGGTGTGATTATCGATGCGACATTACGCACCTTCCCAATTTTCAACGCAACTGCGCACCTCGTGAATGTCCTGACGGCGACGGTGGAACAGACGGGCGACCTGATGACTTTGCATGCCACACATATCAAAGACTGGGATAACGTCCGGGCTGGGCAGTACTTTTTCCTTGGAGGATCAGCTACGAACAGCACGCTTTCCCTCACCACGGTCTTCAAGGACCTCGACGGCAATGCCAGCAAATCCCAAATGTCCGCTTTCCTCTCCAACGCAACTGCACTGGGGCCATCGTCCAGGATGAGTTCACTCTCACAGGGTACCCCAACGATATTGCTGGAGTCACAGACGAAGCGGCTGGGTTTAACCTCATTATGAGCTCTCGCCTCATTCCCAATTCTGTTTACCTCCATTCTCCGTCGAGCGTGGGTGCCGCGTACAAGCGGCTGCTCTACCAAGGATCCCGTTGATTGCTGGGCACCTTATTGCTGGCAGTACGTAGCTCCGCACCGTTAAGACCGAAACCTAGGCTGACCATTGATGTAGGCCAAGTCTCTGCCAACGCAGATATCGACTCCGCGATTCTTCCCGCATGGCGGACAGCAAAGACCCATGTAGGTGCCATTCTGATGGCCGAAGCCTAGTTCTGACATTCGTTAGATCGTCGCGACTCAATACTGGGATGATTCCTTGTCTGCACCCGATGTCCTGGAATTTCGCAGGAATTTTACCTCCACAGTGAGACCTGTGCTTGCGGACCTTGCTGGGGGCCCTTCGAGCGGCAGCTACTCAAACGAGGCCGATGTACTCGAACCGAATTTTCAGGTCACGTTTTACGGTTCGAACTACGCCCGTTTGGAGCGCATCAAGGCTATTTACGACCCGAATGACCTGTTCATCGTCCGAACAGGCGTGCGAAGTGAATTCTGGGACGCAGATGGCATGTGCACGGTATGACGAGAACGCATGAGATGAGATTACACATAACACACAAAACAAGAAAAAATATGTTCATCACTTCGTATTAGCTGGATTGTTACTGTACCATAATTTGAAAACCTGGCATGTACTCAGTAACCCGAGTACATGGAATCCATAAATTTCAATGTCCGCAGCAAGTTCGTGAGTCGACATTGTCGGCACATACTGCCAGCTGCTCTCAACAACTCGCCTTGCTGATTACACCATCAGTAAAACGTCCGGCCCTTCTCCTTCCGGCTTCCGGCCCTTCTCCTTCTAGGGCCCTTCCAGAGCCTGCTGAGATCACTTCCGACAGCTTCCCAGACACCTGCTGAAGCTTTTGCCCCTTCCCGAGCTTCCCATTCCAACTTAGTAAATTAGTGAAGAAAAGATGTAATTTGTCAATGAGTGGTACAGTACAAATACAGTAATAATATAGCCCAACTGCCACTGCCCCACCACTGCCGTCACCATCATCATCACCACCGCAGCGTGTTGTCATGTTGTGGCCATCGTTGTGTGGCCACCGTCATTGCTGTCGTCATTGTGGGGCCACTGCACCACCACCAAGACTGTCGGTGTGTCACCATAGTCGTGGTTGAGGTTGCAAGGTTGGGTTGAGGTCGCGTGGTTGAGGTCGCCAGGTCATCATCATGGCCATCGCTGTCGCTGTCGCTGACATGTCGTTACCAATAATGGTTCGTGTCGAGGTCGTACGCTGGGGTAGTCGTCAAGTGGTCACGTGTTTTATGCAACTGAACTGCCTCATTGGGCCAAAAGCACTCCAAAAAAAACTGGCCCAGCTTGTCCCCCCCAAACATGTCACACTCAGTAAAAAGGAAAAGTCGGAGACTAGTCGGACCTAGTCATCTATGGTCCAGGGGAGTCAGTTGAGAGTCAGATTTGGGTTGACCTGAGTCAGAAAGTTTGCAGTAGTCATATTGTGTCCGGCTAAGTCGGACTGTGTTGTTTTGGGAGTCAGATCTAGTCAGGTCTAATTAGATTTTTTTTTTCTCACATTTGTATTTCGGAGCATGTGACTAAGACAAGTTGGTTGGGCAGGGAGACAAAGCAGTTTGGTGACGCGACATCTATTACATAATGCATCGATTCGCCGATGATCGCCTCGCACTATCAATCTATGGCACGCCTTGGTCGTGAGCGCAAGGGTCGCTCCAGCAAGTATGATACCTTCTCTGACAGTGACGACGACTTCGCTCCTAGGGTTTCTGACAACGACGATGACTTTGTTCCTGGGTCTCTGGCAATACGACGACTCCCCTCTGTTGTTCTAATACCAGGCCTTGGTTTCTAACGATACCCACCCCAGCTGGCTCTAACAATATGTAAGTCTCGATTTGTTCAAGTACTGTCGCTTTTACTTACCAATGGTAGTGGTCACAACAAATTTCTTTGCCAAGTCAGAGGCTGAGAAGGTGCTTGTCACTCGCACTACGACTCCAAAATCAACACCTTGTTCTTTCTGTGTGTCCTAAGCTTACTCTTACTCACCGCTCTCGTGCCTACATTTCTTCGTCTTCCCCTTTGTCATCATACCCAACCAACTGTCCCTCCTGTGGTGCACCACTCCCAACTTGTTTGCCAGTCCCACAACCTGGTCAACCTGCCGGCGTCCCACCAATACCTCCATATACCTCAGTACGGACATTTTTGTTGAATTATCATTTTATTCTGCTGATGGTGTATATTACTCAGCCTGTCCGTCTTCCACCAATTTTCAATGATATGATGGCTATGGTTTGGGTATGTTCTCTTTAACGAGTTCGTAGAGACCGTAAAAACTCACTGTGCACAGGAAAATCATTTTGTGCACTTGGCCTCGTTCGAGCAGCAGCGCGAGCTGATGAGATATATGAACTCCCTGAATGAATGGCTGGGCAATGACGTAGAAGATTGCCATGCAGAGCTTCGTGGTGTTTCAGACCGTATTGACCAGCTCCATGACGATCTGGATCGATTGGGTCTGCCTTGAGGACCAATGCAAGGGTCCCTACAATGGATGGGAGGCCAACACCATCCCACTTGCCAGTGATCCTGTCTCCTCCATCTATGAGAGGAGACGTGTTCATGCCAGATTTCACATTCAGAGATAGTGATGCTCCATGGGCTCCAGTATACGAGCCTCCTGTTCCTATTGGTAGTGATGACAGCATTTTTACACCTCCCGGGCCATCGCCACGATGCTCCTCCCGAACCCCCAGTGAAGTCTCTACCATGAAATTGTCCCCCCAGCCAGAATCCAGGGTCCCACTTGTCATTCCCAGTCCCGGGCAACAGATCTATCCTCAACCACAGCTGCAGCCGTCTGCGACCCAGCCTGTGTTACTGTATCCGTCCTCTGAGCTGGACCATGGGGACTCTTGTGACAGGCCCAGACGTGAATGTTATCGGACACCTTCAACTGACTCTGAGGAAAGACGACGGCATTGACAGGAATGCTGTTGACGCTGACGTGATGAGTCTCCGACAGATTCTGGTTCCCCTCGTTCTCACCGCCAACATTCTCGTGATTATTATTCACCACCTCCTATTCATCCAATGCCTGAGTACGGCCTTCCACTCTTCCTCCGACCTCAGTGACCCATGTACACACATATCCTCCTCCTGGTTCACCAAGCATCCCTGATACCAAAGGGGATGGCAAGCCGCTCCGGCATCCTTATGACCCAGCTTCGCAATACGCTCCATCGCAACCCATCCATGTGCCAGCCAGTGGTGCACCATCACTCCGTACTCGCGCATCTTGAGCACCCACCGTTGTTGAGGTTACCAGCCCAGAGCCTATACATATCCATCCTCCTCTGATCAGGACCAGGAACAAGGAGTATCTACTCATAAGCATCGCATGAATGATGATGTACAGCTGGCAATTGACTAACCTCTTGTCCTAGCCTATCACCCTCCTGTGTCTGGGCCAATATCAAGGAGCCGCTGAGGACAGTACTCTGTGTCGAGGACTCTGTCCTCTGAGTGGGACCATGGGGACTCTCATGACAGGCCCAGACGCGAACATTATCGGACCCCTTCGATGGACGTCAAATGCAACGTGCTTGAAATAATTTATGTACACGTGTAATCCTATATGGTCCTATCAGCGATCAGTCCCTGTTTGTTATCCGCACGCAGTTTCTTTACATTCTCGCAGCCATGGCGACCTTTGGCCCTAGGGTCAGTCTCTATGTGGTTGGCTTCAAGTTTTGCCCTTGTACCCTTGTCGTTCGTTCAGACCTTTTCCACACACATTCTCAAGGCCAATGCCTCATGTAGTTTCACACCTGTTCGACAGTCCAGGCTTTCCTATTAGATCTGGCTTTTCTTGATTTCTCGGCAAAGAAATAGCCGTATTGACATTTTCAAGCATCCCCTTGCTCCTTTCTCCGACAATAATGGAATTCAGCAAACACTGAGCCCACTTACTCATCCTGACATCTTTCGGTGAGGCAATAGGCCCTGTACCTTGTGTCTATCTACGGTGCTTGCAAATGCTCTGTGCAGTCTTGCAATCTTGTGCCTGCGGGTGCAGGATGTTTGCCTCACATCTGGATTGAGCAATGTTCTATTGGAATTCCTGAGCCGCAGTCCTGTGACATTGGCTTTCAGATGACGGTGTCGATGGGACCGCCGTTGATGCCAATGCCATGGGTCTCTCCCATCCTGGCGAGAATCTGTCCGTACAATCAGTATGGATGGCACCAATTTCACACAGTCTGGTTGCCCCCTTCTCAGGTCGTTTTTGAGGCTGCTTGTCACGTTTTGACATGTTACGGACTAATCATCATCATCATTACGAGGTCTCGGAGTTCGGGACGCTTACTAGTTGGTTATGACTACGATAGTAAGCCGTTATTAGTCATGGACACTTACGCGTCGCCGGTACTTGGATTCGCCGGTGTTTCAGGTTTCATAGTGACTCATTACTAGGATAGAGATCTTAGGGTTTGGATTTCCAGCTGCGCTTTAAAGCCAGCATGTAATTGTATATAAGACGTGTAGTAAAGACCAAGGCTCTCTAGCTTGGTCTTCTTGAATCATCACCAGTCGACTCCTCTTCTCTTCCAATCTATCGATTGAAGCTTATCCTTTGGATACCCTAGTGTCTTGTAAGACGACCTAGTGGCAGTGCAACTGAAGCTGAGTTGCCAGTGACTATCACGATTCATCCGTATACTCGTACATCACGCCGCAGAAGTGTTCAAGTCAAACAAGCGTTAGGTGATAACGCTACATTAAGACCAAGCTTCAACGTGGCGTCATCCGAAACTACACGAGACCGTTGCCAGAATTGTGACGACCTCTGGTTCCAACACAGAGGTGCTGACAACGTACCACAACGATTTCGCAAGAATACGGAATACCGGTATAGTAGTACTACAGGTACCACCGGATATCACGCCAAGAGTCGAGAAGACGATCGGACCGTCGCAGTTGAGTTCCTTTACGATCGATACATCTGGGTGGAAGTTTGCTGGTTTGAACCACAGAACGGAAACGGAGAGTGGGAAGGATTCCGACCAGCCTTGGAAGATTTAGGCTGTGATATCTACATCAACGAACTTACACAAGAAGAGGTACAAGAATTGAACAACGCTAATCCCAGACCATCGTCTGCTACACCACCCCCATCACCAACTACGAAGAGTAACGTATCTCGTGAAGAGAGATCATCTTCGCCATCACAACAAGGAATCAATCTAGCAATCGCTACAGAATCATTACGTTTAGGAGCCATGACGACACTCACCTCTCATGTCCAATCGCAAGCTGCTACGGGAAGTTCATCTACGCAACCCGTTTATTCTCTCACTACCTCCCCACTGGCACCAACAATCACGGCATTTCGGGCCCTTGTGGACCCACCTCAAGGAGGAGGCCTGGAGGAGGCCCAGGAGGAAACCCAGGAGGAGGTGGAGGTAATGGAGGAAATGGTGGAACAGGACCACCTGCCGGAAACCCACCAGCAGCAATACCAGCGGCACCAGCACCCGTACCAGCGACCAGTGACAAGTTTTGCGGAAATCCACCAGCCATATTCGCGGGCGATCGAGAGAAAGCAGAAGAATTTCTCATGCAATGGAGCCTATACGAAGGAATCAACACTACCCATTCCATTATGCGTAGCCCATACCAAAAAGCTATGTTGTTTCTCACGTATATTCAAGGAACGGCAGTAACAGAATGGGTAGGATCAATGGTCGCTTGGCTACGAGTTCAAGTGGACGTCAATGGGAGAGACCCTTATGACAATTGGCTATGGTATAACACACATTCCTCATTTATGAGGCAATACGCGGACACTCTAAAGGAAGAAAAGGCGCAAACAGAATTGCGAAGGGGCATCAGAATGGAGAGAGGGGATATTGACGCGTACGTGGCCAAATTCGAACAACTAGTCAGATATGCTGGCTATAACATAGATCAACCAATGGTCCTTGATCTATTTGCAAATGGACTACCAACCAAGTTACACGAGACCATCTATCTTCATGATAACCCCACCGACTACGATGATTGGAAAAGATCGGCCATTAAACGCCAAGGTCAGTATCTTCACATGAAGAACAAAATCGATCAATATAAGATACAACCCAAACCATCACCACCAACTCAAACCAATTGGAGGCAGTTCAGACGTCATCCAGATGCGATGGATACGTCAGCCGATCGAGCCAGAGCCAGAGGACGGCTAGCGCATGCAGAGGACGTATTGGCACAACCGAGACCATATCTCAATAACTCGCAACCACCTTTCAAACCTCGCGAGGGATTCCTGCGAAGGAGGCAACCCCCAGATCTTAGGGAAGTAATTTGCTATAATTGTCAAAAGAAAGGACACCTCAGTCGCAATTGCTCCCAGCCACGTCAACCACGCAATCCCCCTAGACCCTTTATCAATTCTAGGGGCATAGAAGTGGTGGATGATCGCTCTGAAATAGGGGAGGACCTCCACGTCGCTCAAATGGTAGCGGATAACCGCACTACCGAAGAAAGGAAGAATGAATGGCTACGAACGGCAGCCAATGAAACCGAAGAATTTAAGGCCATGGCAATGCAGGAGTTGATGGGGAATAAGGATTTTGGGGACGCCTAAACCCGACGGCCTGGGTGAGGGCTCTACGTTGTAATGCTGTATACATAACTCACTTCCGTTCTATGCGAATTCCAGTATCGATCCGAACCAGCAGCAACAAGGCCGACATAAAAACATTAGTAGATTCAGGAGCAACGGACAATTTCATAAATCCACGATTTGTGAAACGAATGGGATTGGGTGCGGCCCCATTGCCAAGCCCAAAGCAATTATTCAACATTGATGATACGTTAAACAAAAGGGGATCAGTCACTCATTTTGTCGATTACAAATATTAACAAAAGGATTACTAGGAAAATGAGATTCTCCTAGCCGATATCGGAAAAGAGGATCTCCTCTTCGGATATCCCTGGCTCAGTACATTCGAACCAAAGTTAGTTGGAAACATGGGACTATTGATGAAAAAACACTACCAATTGTAGTCAAATCCTGTCATCCTCTGGTCAACACCAGCGTAAGTAGCCACTCCTTTCTGAAACAATGAAGGATAACATTATGACCAAATTGGGAGCGCAATGTTCTATCAGGGGAGCAGCTACTGATCTCGCTATCGCCGCAGGGCCCAGCAAAAAGTTGAAGTACCGGAGGAATACAAAGACTTCAAAAAGGTCTTTAGCGAAGAAGAATCACATCGATTTCCCCCTTCCCGAGAATGGGATCATGCGATCGAATTCAAAGCAAACATCCCCGACCACATCAATTGCTCCATATATGAACTATCCCAATTGGAAGATAAGCCATTACGAGACTTTATCACGGAACACCTAAAAAGGGGTACATTAGACCCTCAAAATCGCAATACGCGTCACCATTTTTCTTTGTCAAAAAGAAAGATGGAAAGCTCGACCAGTGCAGACTACCGACGAATAAATGAATTCACTATCCGCAATAACTACCCTTTGCCACTTATTCAGACTCTCATCAAAGACCTTAGCGGTGCTCACATCTACACAAACTTGATGTACGATGGGGATACAACAATATCCGCATAAAGCAGGGGATGAACACAAGGCAGCGTTCAAAACGCCTTACGGGCTTTTCGAACCAACGGTGATGTTCTTTGGACTGACGAACTCACCTGCACGTTTCAGTCAATGATGAATCACATATACCGGGATACGATTACCAAACATGATGCGAAAGGGACCACTATTCGTGTATACATGGACGACATCGGTATTGCGACGCGGACAAACTTGGCGGACCATGTCAAAGCGGTTTGAGATGTACTAACTGTAGCGGCGCAATACGACTTATTCTTCAAACCCGAGAAATGCACTTTCCATTCCCCGTCCCTTGATTACCTGGGGGTAATCCTTGAAAAAGGGGTAACTCGTATGGATCCCGTCAAAATTGCGGGCATAAAAAACTGGCCAGCGCCGACCAAAGTTAAGGACGTACGATCCTTTTTGGGCTTTTGCAATTTTTATCGCCTATTTATCAGAGGATTCGCATCAATTGCCAAACCATTGAACGAACTCACAAAGAAAACCACGGAATGGCATTGGGGCCCAAACAACAACACGCATTCGACCTCTTAAAAAGGCGGGTCACAACTGAACCGGTGCTGGCACATCCGGTATTACAAGATCAATTCGAGATGGAGGTAGATGCATCAGGATTCGCGGTGGGAGCAGTGTACTCCAAAAGAAACCTGATGGCAAAAGACATCCCATAGGTTACTATTCCGCGACGCTAAACGCGGCAGAGCGAAACTACGACATCTACGATCTGGAATTATTGGCTATCGTTAAAGCGTTACGACATTGGCGACCTTTATTAGCAGGGTCACATCACAAGATCAAAGTATTCTCGGACCACATGAACTTGCGATACTGGAGAGAACCTCAGAAAATTAGTAGACGAGTCGCAAGGGAAGTATTGGAACTATCCGAATACGATCTTGAAATTCATCACATAAAGGGAACCGCAAACGGACGAGCAGATGCGTTATCAAGACGACCCGACTATGATCACGGGGAACAAGATAATGAAAACATCACAGTATTACCAGACAAAGTATTCGCTCGAACAACAACAACACACCGTATAGGAATGCCCATTCATCCACCACAACATTTGCGATAGAGGAACTAATGTCGACTAACAACGAAAATGCACAAGACGAAAGATCATCAAACCATGGGTAGATCCGCACAGACTCAAAAGATCAATGGGACATGGTACAAGGAAGGCCGAAGGGTAATTATCAGGGAAGTGAAAAACAGAAATCAATAATTGCCGCTCATCACGACACCCCAGTACACGGTCATCCAGGGATCAATAAAACTGGCAAGATAGTAGAACGATACTATTGGTGGCCAACCATACGACAGGACGTATTAGCTTACGTCAGAGGTTGCGCTGAATGTCAACGACACAAGGTCAACAATCGCCCTATTAGGGCTCCATTACAACCCATCTTTCCTAAACCGGAAGCTATGCCCTTCGAGACTATTGCTCTCGATTTCATCACTAAATTACCCATTGCGCAGGGCTATGATTCGATCCTTACAGTCACGGATCACGACTGCACCAAAGCATCTGTGTTTATTCCTTGCAACGAGGAAATCAACCGGAAGAAACAGCCGCGCTATACATCAAACACGTGTTTATGCGATATGGATTACCAAACAAGATCATTAGTGATAGGGATCCCAGATTCGCGTCCAAGTTCACCAGAGAACTATGCAAACAATTAGGAATAAATCAAAACATTTCCACGGCATATCACCCTCGAACAGATGGACAGTCGGAGCGAACCAATCAATGGCTTGAACAATATCTCCGTTTCTGGGTAAATGAAAGACAAGACAATTGGAATCTTTATCTTCCAATAGCAGAATTCACGCATAACAATTGGCCTAATGAGGCCACAGGGCAGTCTCCATTTTTCCTTCTGATGGGGCATAATCCTCGTGCTGATTGGAATTCAACACCTAGTCCCATCCCGCAAGTGGTGTTGCGCCTTGATCAGTTCAAACAAGCACGGGAACATGCTCAAAAACAAATCATCAAGGCACAAAAGTCATGGGTTGCACATAAAGATACGCCCAAATTCCAAATAGGAGATCGTGTATGGCTGGAGGGACGTCACCTGCGAACTTATCAACCAAGCGCCAAGCTTGCGCCCAAACGACATGGACCCTTCCAGATTGTTCAGGTGATGTCCCCTGTCAATTATCGATTGGAATTACCCGCCAAGTGGAGCATTCATGATGTGTTTCACATCGATCTTCTCACCCCCTATCGCGAGACTTCCTTTCACGGACCAAATTTCCCAAGACCTCCCCCTGAATTAATCGATGGTGAAGAGGAATATGAAATCGAGAAGATTCTAGACCAACGGCAATTCGGCAGAACAAGGCGCAAACAATTCCTTATCAAATGGAAGGGCTATCCAGACTCGGAGTCGCAGTGGGTCAACGCCACTGACGTACATGCCCCTGATGCCTTAGCTGAGTTCAAACGGACTCTGAATTCCACTCCCTCACGTATAAAGACAGGCCATTCGTTGGATGAAGCACATCAGTTCTTCCTTCGTCGAACAATGTCCAGTTCCCCTACTGCTGTCTCCACTACTTCACAAACCTCTTATCACCTTCCCACTGTTGTTGCACCCACCTATGCTGAAGTTGCAGCTGCCTTTCGACAAATCAGCCCGGGAGACTACATCCCCGAAACCCCTGATGTATGCGGACACGACGTTGGAGGATTGGAAGAAGACCAATCGGGAGTGGAGGAGGGAACAAATACTTGCGTCGAGAGTATCCTTGTTCCACAAACGCTTATCCAGATTCCAGAAGGCCCCGACCTCAGTGACGTGGAGCGAGTTTGTGGAAGTTGTAAGCAAACCGCCCTGTCATGTCCAGGCCATCCTGACGCCGACGACTCCCACATCCACTATGACTGTGGACAACTCATCTACAACTGTACGTGTAACAACGACCCCGTCCGTATCCCTCCGCCGCCAACGCCTCGATATATCAATGTCGACCCCCCTGCCAACGTCATCATGGACCCCGCAACGTCCTGGGGTATTCACATCCGCGCCACCCTCCGAGCTCGAGAAGACGACTCGGATAAAGAAAATCAAGATCCCCGCCAAGTATCGGGATCCCAAGATGAAGGGGTACCACTTGTGCCGAGGAGGACGAGGCGCGGAAGAAGAGCTGGTGTGGTACCACCAAAAGAAAGCCCTTGCTTCCCAGACTACCGAGGAGGCGGAGTATTAGCAGAGCAGCAGCGTACTCGGGACAAGGCTGACGCCCCCGACGGATTCGAACTAAACATACCCCCCAGATTCATCGCCTTTCGTATGACCGAGAATGGTCATATTACAGTCGCCAAGTACATCCACGTGATGCCTGGCAACAACCCGATCGTCTACGGGTGCATGAAGAAGGGTGGGGACATTCAACAAGGTGAAGTACACGCTGCTCCTGACTTTGACAACGTGGATAACGACCGCCATTATACGCATGACCAAATGCGGTACTTGCGACAGGATTTTGGTGATCGCCATGGGGTCGACCTGGCCATGGGGCAGATCCCTGATCGGTCGCTATGGGCGGAGGTCCTTCGATACCGAGCTGTCACCAGTCGGTACTCCGAGTTACAGGAACGCATCACTGCTCTGGAAAATGAGCAGTATGTGGTTGGTAACGAAGTCAGGAAGTGTACGCGTCGGCTAGAGGAGGCCAATGGATTACAGAGGATTATGGACCAGGAGGTTTCGGTCAGTCGAGGTGCCACCATTATTCCTTGGGTGTTTGAACAAGGACGTTCTGCCTGAAAAAGGGGTAATGTCACGTTTTGACATGTTACGGACTAATCATCATCATCATTACGAGGTCTCGGAGTTCGGGACGCTTACTAGTCGGTTATGACTACGATAGTAAGCCGTTATTAGTCATGGACACTTACGCGTCGCCGGTACTTGGATTCGCCGGTGTTTCAGGTTTCATAGTGACTCATTACTAGGATAGGGATCTTAGGGTTTGGATTCCCAGCTGCGCTTTAAAGCCAGCATGTAACTGTATATAAGTCGTGTAGTAAAGACCAAGGCTCTCTAGCTTGGTCTTCTTGAATCATCACCAGTCGACTCTTCTTCTCTTCCAATCTATCGATTGAAGCTTATCCTTTGGATACCCTAGTGTCTTGTAAGACGACCTAGTGGCAGTGCAACTGAAGCTGAGTTGCCAGTGACTTTCACGATTCATCCATACACTCGCACATCATGCCGCAGAAGTGTTCAAGTCGAACAAGCGTTAGGTGATAACGCTACATCCAGTGTATTTCATCTGTCTTGGTAAGTTTTCGTGGTCTGTTTGACTTTGGGCTAACTTTGCGACGTTAGTCCTTGACCCCAATGTCAAGGACTTCTACTTCCGGCACCAATGGGATAGCACACATTATGCTGCTGGCATGACGCAGCTTGAGGACGCTGTAAGTTGTTCTATTTAACAGCAACAATATACTGATGTCTCTGGTTAGTTTGACAGTTACTATGTTGCCCCAACACAAGCTGTGATGACAGCTGAGCCTGAGAGTGCCACCTCAGGTATGTTAAGTCTGTTAACTTGTTGGCATTTCGTGTGCTGATGTTTATACAGAAAACCCATCTGCACCAGTGTTCCACTACGGAGGGTCATTTCTCCTCAACTCAGTTCAAGCTATTCAACATGCAGATGTTACTTTGGAGGGGCCGTGTGATGAGCTCAAACAATACCTTCAATCTGGAGCTGAGCCCACACAGGATATTGTGGCTTGGTGGGGGGTGAGTCTGTGTGTGCGTGCTCCATATACTTGTCTAATGGTTCCCCAAGATTAACACCAGATATCCCACACTGAGATGGATGGTGCAAGACTACCTTGCCATTCAGGGCTCAGCCACTCCATCTGAGCATGCTTTCAGCGGTGGAGGTATCACTGGCTGTGCATGAATGTCATGGTTGACATCGTTTGGACTGATCAGTCATCTATATGACGTGACTTCGGAGTTTCAGAATGCTTACTAATTGGTTATGACTACGATAGTAAGCAGGCATTATGCTATGGTCACGTTTGACCCGAGGTCTGACTTAGACCCAACTACACGGTGGAAGAGTGAAGCAACTTAGCAACGCGAGTCTACGCGCACAGGCGAGACTTATGATGACGTAAGGACACCTGAAAGTGCCTTCCTAAGGGAGCAATCCTCAACCGGGGCTTTCGAGAGTGGAAGCCGGATGGATTCGGAAGATGATACAAAAGAGTAAAGCTGCCAACTACATCAGTCGACAGCCGCCTTATAACTACCGCTGGTGGTATGCCTTCATCAGCAATACCGCCACTACTACTACTGCTTGGTAACGTCCACTACAACTATCAGTAATCAACATAAGTAATCGTGAGTAAGGAGGCATCGTCTCAGTAAGCGAACACAGTAAGCGAATACGACCGGATGAGCAACAAGGAGAAGTAAGGCGCGATAGTACATGAGTAAGTCTCAGGAGCGACTCGTCATCCTGCTTACCCGCTCGAACAATAAATCATAACACATTAGTTATGGACACTTACACATCGCTGGTCTTTGGGTTTGCCAGTGTTTCAGGTATTATTAGAATGGGCAATGACTCATTCCTAGTATAGTTGTACTAGGGTTTAGTATTCCAGCTGCGCTTTAAAGCCAGCGAGTAACTGTATATAAGCTACGATTCCTTGACCATAGCTCTCCAGCTTGGTCTTCTTGAAACATCCTCATCATTCTCTTCGTGATCTAGTACCTCAGGTACTAAGAGCTTGCTTCTACTTCATCCTCATGGATAATATCCCTTGTGATTGTCTTTATCATTGATCCCCAGTGTTAGGATATACCTGGTGGATTACATCTCAGTTACATCATCTGTTTCTTGTCACGAACTACAAGTTGCCTAAGTCAGGCCAGTGTTAAAGGATAACGCTACAACGAAGGAGCAGGCTGCAGCCCACTCTCTTTGAGGCTCTTCAGCTATTGAAGAGTGCCTATTGGAATAAGAATATATCGGCAGGCACACAAGCCACACTCCACACAGAGGCAGTCTTTGCAGGGTCTTTTGATGACAGCGATGACAAGATTGACATTGTATAGTTATGCCTACAGTCACTTATATACAGCTAACATAGTTGATACTTGTAGTTAGCATAGTTTTTCACCACAGAATTGATTGGTTTTCTATGTTATACCCCAAAAGCTTGCTTTTGTGGTACACAGGTCCGAAATTTTGCACAATTTTTTTGATTACATAAGCACATCAAACAAAATATCCATATACTAGGTTCGGTTTGGCGTTCAGCCCCCCCTGAACCCGAACCAAACCTATCCAAACCTTAACCAATGGTTCAGGTTCAGGTTTGGGGAAATCCCTGAACTGAACCAAAAGTCAGGTTCAACGTTCGGCCAAAAATGGCTAATAACCAGACTGAACTGAATTTTACCAACACTTCTGCCATCGCACTCTGGTCAAGGACAGTGAAATCATCTTCCGGGCGAGCCAATGCGTGAGGTACCAATGCCAGGTGAAGATTGCATGCCACAAAAGGACTTGTCTCATTATTCATTTCATTTGTAGCTTCAACTTGGAAATCGCAACTTAGGCGGACTTGTTTCGCATCTCATTCACATTGTACAGTCGTACTATAATAGTATTGTCATATCTTATCATCACAATGTTGTCTGTCGCTATCTGCGTGCATGTCTGAGTAGCATGGTTATAATACCAAAAAATAACATTTATATCTTGGCTTTAATCTACTGGGCGACGCTGGGTGAATGTCGATTCCTGTGCGAATCAATTTTACTGAATTATTCTTAAATCACCTGGATTGTGCTTGAAAAAATATTCCGAAGTATATTTAAGTAACTGCCCAAGTAAGCGACAGACAAATCAAGTAAACGAAAGTAAAATTCAGAACATCGATTGCCTGAATTTTACTTGGAGAATTATCCCTGAATTTTACTGGAACGGGAATTAAGTATTGTTAAGTAGAATAAAAGTTGCGTCCAGTAACGTGATCATTTGCTGATGGCCTGGTCATCTCTACTGCTAGCTCTGGCTCCACAGGAACGACACCAACAACCATGACGACCTCGCCGAATTCATCCAGGATCTTTGGAATCCTCCGCAGGTCTCCATGCCCATCCGAGGATGTTCCAAGCAGGACTTCGGCAGGTAGAGTACACTTGGCTTCTGCATCCCCAGACTTAGACACGAATGAAACTGACTGTTACTGCTGATTCAAGCAACGGTCGAGGATCTCCACCCCCCCGCCCCACGGGACATCCTCCACTCCCCGAGGCGAATGTGAAGAAGGACGCATTCGAAATGTCTACCAGCTTGTTGAAGGAGACCTCCTCCCTGGTCAAGAATGTGCCGTACCTAGGAGGAATCGCGGGCATTTTCCTGGAGCTAGCTAGGATGAACAGTGTATGGCTTCTTCTCTTCTATCCCATTCTGTCTGAGACTTGACTTGCTCTGGGTACACAGGAGATCGAACTCTATCGCGAATACTGGGAAGAGGTCATGTACAATCTCATCAAGGTCGCCAATCTCGTGAAGAACTTCGGAGCATTCTTCCAACGCCACGGGATATGCGATGAGGCGACGTTTCCCCAGAACTTCGTTAGTACCATAAAGGCCCTCGAAATGTGGGGGTACATGGCTTGGGCCTCCGTCGCAGTTTGCTAATGTTTGCTCATTTGCAGCGAGCTTGTAAAGGTTGTTGAAG